>OV277870.1:22310241-22397741 GCA_922989275.2 Gari tellinella | reverse complement strand
TGGAGAACTGTTAATGTGTGACGGGCCTACCTAGAAAAACTTGAACAGTGAAATTATGTTCCACGTGATTCTAACACTAAACACCTAATGTTCTACGTAGGCATTCATAGCTGAACACATAAGGTTAAAGTAGAGGTTTGAAATCTGAACACATGATGTTCTGTGTATATTCTGTCTTTTAACACTTTTTCGATGAACATGTTAAATGTGTGCAATATCTGTTGCATCCATTTTGAACGTGTCCTGCATTAAAAAATTGAACACCAAATGTGTTCATTAGTTGTTCAGTTTAGGTTCACTAAGTGTTCAAAATTGAACACTACCATTAAATCTTAAACACTTGCTGAACACAAGGACGCGTTATGACGCGTGCAATATCTGTTGCAAATAGGCGTTCTGTGTTCTATGTTTGAACAATTGAGTTTACAGTGCGTGTACACGAATTCGACCGTTCTAGATAGTCCCGCCCGGGCTTTTTTCTCTTTTGTTTTTGTTTCGGAAATAAATCCTTTTCTTTTACTAATATTTACGTGTATATATAGGCGACTGACATTTACAAAAAGAACAGTTTTCAGACCAAATTTGGGTTTCAGTCTCATCAAATATAGAAACCATATCATTTATTTACAGTATGTGCCAACTGCCACAGCCCTAGCCGTAGCAATTGTAATGCTAATTGCTCTACTCCGACATTTTCGGGCTGCAATGAATGTAACCGTAATTATAAGAAGTGTTGTAGCGGGTATGTATATTTGGACTCCGTATATTTACATGTACATTGGAACGTCCGGACCCCTCCAAACGGGATCCTCTTAATACCGGAATTCTCTCTAAACCAACCTTTCATTATTTTAACCCATTATACCATAAATAGTTAAATACGCATTTTACGTCTTTGGTTGAATATGTATCATCAGAAACACTTTATATGTTCTAGTAGATGATAGCTTAAAGCAAGTTGAAAGTAAAGCAGAATGCGCCTTAAGGCGCATTCTGCTTTACTTTCAACATGCATTACGTGGTCAGCTATCTTCCATACTAGAAACAAACTACAGTCGAAACTCGATACTTCGAACTCGCGTTTGCTCGAACATACTCATATTGCAAAGTTAAAACGTGGCTTATCCACGTTTTAACTTTGAAATACGGATATGTTCGACTTAAAAGAGATCTACTTATGGAAATTCAGCTTATGAAATACAGGTACTAACGATTTAAGCGAGTTCGAAGTATCGAGTTTCGACTGTATTTGGTAATGGTTTAAACCCCCTCTGAACTGGAAACCCTTCTAAACCAGAAATATGTGTTGTCCCCACCCATGTCCGGTTTAGAGGAGTTACATGTATATGTTAACTCACTCAACCTGAAACTTCAAATGGACAGTATCCAATCATGTCTAGTTCATTTTGTACATTTTTTTTATAATATAGATCTACATTTCTATTGCAAAATCACAAACAGTGTGTTGTCCTCTGATCAGTGTCTACCTGTGTGTAAAAGACAGTTGTACTCTTGGCAGGTACACTGTTTTTAAATAATGAGCATACTCGTCGCTAGAATTGAAGGTGTCACATTCAACCCTATAGCCTACAGGAGCATTCTGAACAGGGTCTGCACTGTTTGTCATTTTGTAATAATTATAAATTGTAGAATACAAACCAAACTAGTCAAAACTCGACTTTACTTTATAAGAAACTGAAATTATTTATTAAAAGTTTTAGGGCTGAATGAGGTTAAGTCATGCTAGGAACAATAGAAAAGAAACAAACAAACGCAAGGGCCCGTTTCATAAAACTTCGTACGACAAAAACGATCGTAAGTCAGATTATAAAAGTCTAAATAAATATTTATTTCTCTATCTAATCCTGTCTTGTCACATCTTTTTGGAATCGTCTTTTCAAGACGATTCCAAAAATATGTTACAAGACAGGATTAGATAGAGAAATCAGAAATTAAATGTATTTTAAAGTTTTGTTTTTGTCTACGAAGTTTTATGAAACGGGCCCTGGACACTGCAAATTGGTTTGGGTTTGTTTGATCAGTTAAGTCCATTTCTCCTATACATGTTTATGGGCTAACTGAACGCCCCTGACGAGAGGGGGTGGATACAGAAAACCAAGACGCGGTTCCCTATTCTTATTCTTATTCTTATTATCGACAGAATTCTCTGGTTCTTGTGGATGCTCAGTGCAAAGCACTGATACATCGGACATCAGTTTATAAAATCTCATTCAAAGGACTTCGAGAAGGAGAAGAATTTATATAAGTTTGAACCAAACTTGTTTTCTAATCCTATTATTTATATGTGAAAGTGTATGTATTATCAGTCATGACTGTATCTATTTAGTTTAAACTAAAGGACTTGCTGGAGATCGAACTCACGACCCCGGTATACCGCAGTCGAGTGTGCTACCAATGAACCACGTCCGCCGGTCAAACTGTGGACCACTGTGGTGGTTTCACAATTGTCTGACAAAGGTTAACACGATGTGATACAGCGTCTGATCAGGAACCAAACTGTTTAACAATTCAATTCAATTCAAATTTTATTGTGATAAAGGCCTCCGGCCCAAACACATATATACACCAATAAATATACAGTATGAGCATGAAAGTGTCACAATCAGGTAAACAACTAACAGTGAAGTATCATAAACTGGCTGTAGTATATAATTTCTAATGATATATTGTCTTTATGAAATCTAAACAGTACAATTCTTATTACTATGTAATTTATTACTCCAGATAGCAATTTTTCTACGTTTCAAAACGTTATGTATAATTACATGCTTAAGTTGCTACTAGCTTAACAGTCACTAAATTTCCCTACATTGACCTTTAGGTATTGTTTGTAATAAACATTTTTCTGGCATTTAGGCAATGATATATATATGTTGCTAAATATTTTATAACTGTTTCATTTTTACTCGCTAACAAAATCTTAAAATGCTGTTGGTTGGCCAATCTGTAATACTTTTTAGGAATGTTTTTTTCCCTTATTTCCTGATATAATGGACAAATCAAAACAAAGTGATATTCGTCTTCTATGCAAGTTGTGCAAAACGGACATAGTCGTTGGTTCCTTTCCATTCCTAAATATCTACCCTTTTCAATCATTAGCTCATGAGAGGAACATCTAAAAGAAGCAAGTGAGAACCTAAACTTTCGAATATCAAGGTAATTAAGGTATGGTTCAAATTCAAAACTTGATTTAAATTGTGTATATGTTGTTAATTTAGAACTATTATTGCAAATATCATTCCAATTTTGTATATACTGATCCCTTAGTCGTTGGGTGAACTCGTTAAGGAAAAGAGATTCATTTATAACCAAAACCGTTTTCATACAATATTTGTCTTACTTTAGACACCCAGTTATTTTTACCTGAATCATCAAGCATTTTAAGCATGTTATAACATTTACGAACATACCTGTTATGAGGTAGATGTATAATACGCAACTAATATTCAATACATCGTTTTGATGAAGCAATAAACATTGGGAAACGTCCACAATCACCCATAATTGCAACATTGCAAGTTCTCAAAGGAACATTTGCAAAACGTTTACATGCATATTGATGAACCTGTTCAATACACGAATATTGTTCAAATCCCCAAAGTTCTGAACCATATAATAGGATATTAGCAATTTTAACATCAAACAATTTAAAATATGTTTTAACACTCATAGCAAAACGTATATACACGATGTTCGTACCTCATGTATTCATGTGAAAACATGTACTGAGTGAAAAAAAGAATTTGATTTCGTACTAACGTTTGTAACGTCTAAATTGACGTCCAAAGCGGGTTTTACTAAAGCTTAGTGTTTGAATTGTATATAGCGTAACATATATTATATTACAAAAGATAGAACTTTAAATGTAGATCTAGTAACCCTCTTTACTTTGACTTTGATAAGTCACACATTTTAAAAATAATGAAGCACACTGTATTTTTTAACTTTCGCTCTTAAAAACCAAAAACAATCGCATTATTTCTAGCGAGACTTCTCATTGTCAGGCTATAAAGAATGCCCTTTACTTGTGAATTTGTTCTCTTAAGGGTGTATCAATGCCATAAGCCAATTTTTCAAAGTACATGTATCAAACTTTTTTTCTAACATTGTTTTTTTGGAAGAGCTGTTTATGATGAATGAAAAAATGAAAAAAATATATATATGGTGGTGTCCTTTTTTTTTAGCTACAGCGATTTGAAAAAGGTATGTCAAATTTGGACGGTTTTTCAAATGTTACCCATTCAGAGTACAAGCTTCAGTAAAATTTATTTCAAAACAAAACAAACATGATAATTTGGGTTTTCATTATTTATTTCATGTCTATGGTGGTATTTTCACATATAGAAACCAAATTTAGAAAAAGCAGGCACCAGGTTTGAACAATATCGATCCTTGAATATCAAAAATATGCTTTGTATAGGGCATGATTTTATTAGATTTTTTGTTTCATGAAAACAATTAAAAAAGTTTGAAAATGAAATAGTTCTAGTATTAAACTTTTTATATATATTCTACCAGATGAAAGCCCATGCTAAGGCAGTTCAAAATATGAAAAGAAATTGAAAGGTCAGTGTTGAAAATTTTGAGTGATTAAAGTAAAAAGAGTTATCTCCCCTTACAAAATTTACAAAAAAGTACCATATCGATGATATTTAGAGCTTTATAAATTTCACATTTGGTGCCTTTTTTTCTTAAATTAGTTTTTGTATGAAGAAATACTACCATAGATAGGAAATAAATAACACAAATCCAAATTATCATATTTGGTTTCATTTAAAATGGATTTTATTGAAGCGGACTGTTTGAAAAGGACAAAATATCAGAAAGAGGTGGGGTAAATTTTACATGGCCGTAGAGCCAACTGTTGTTCACCAAAATGTACACTTTTTCTATTTTTTCATTCATCTTAAATAGCTCTTCAATACAAAACCATCGTAAAGTGTTTTCATATACTTTGAACATTTCCCAAAGTCATGACATTGATACACCCTTAAAGTTATGGTGTTTTACGTTTTAGTTATAGTTCATTTTTTGGAAATTATGCAGTATAACCTGGAGCGACCATAGGAAGCGAACAGGTTATGTTGTATAATTTTCAAACAAATGAACTATTAAAACTGATTTTTCGTTTGCCTCAAATATGGCACGTAGGCTAGTGTATGTCAGTTACCGTTCAACTTACTTTACCTATACTAAGTTATCGCTCAACCCAAATTACCACTCGACCTCGTTTGTCAGCCAATGCCAGGGCTTTATTTCGGAGGGCATTGCTTCGTATTTTCAGAAGCAGGTGTAACATTAAATTAGGACCCCATTGAAAAATGACCTTCCGGTCATTTTTTAACGTTACCTCCCGGTCTTTTTTTTAATGTTGTAAAAAGACCTCCCGGGTCATTTTTAACGTTGAAAAATGACCGGGAGGTCAATTCTCAACGTTGAAAAAATACCCTACCCATGAAATTATGACTCCTGAATTATCTGTTGTAAAATGACCCGGGGTCAAATCTCAATGTTGAAAAATGACCCGTGTAAAGTTTCAACGTTGAAAGTCGACTTAACCCGTGCAGAATTGTCTCCTAGACTTAATTGTGATTAACTGACTACTGGTATGAGGGGGTTATTGTTCAACGTTGAAAAATGACCCGGGGGTCAATCCTCGACGTTGAAAAAAGACACTACAATTGAAATTATGACTCCTACCGTTGAAATTATTACACCTGAGTTATCTTGTTGAAAAATGACCCGGGTTCATTTCTCAACGTTGAAAAATGACCTTACCCATTAGATTATGACGCCGTCATTATCTCGTTTTGAAATGACCGGGGGTCAATTCTCAACGTTGAAAAATTGCCCCTGTTAAGTTTCATCGTTGAAAGATTAACCCGTTTAGAAATGTCTCATAGACTTAATTGTGATTAATTGACTACTGGTATGAGGGGGTCATTGTTCAACGTTGAAAAAATTCCCTACCATTGAAATTATGACTCCTACCCTTGAAATTATTCACGATGAAATATGAAACTTAACACGGGTCATTTTTCAACGTTGAGAAATGACCCCCTTCATTTTACAACAAGATAATTCAGGAGTAATAATTTCATGGGTATGGTCATTTTTCAACGTTGAGAATTGACCCCGGGTCATTTTTTAACGTTGAACAATGAACCCCTCCATACCAGAAGTCAGTTAATAACAATTAAGTCTAGGAGACATCTGTACCGGTTTTGTCAATTTTCAACGTTTAATCTTTACACGGGTCATTTTTCAACGATGAGAAATGAATTACGGTGATTTTACAACAATATAATTCAGGAATCAAAATTTCATGGGTAGGGTCTTTTTTCAACATTGAGATTTGACCCCGGGTCTTTTTTCAATGTTTAACAATAATCCCCTCATACCAGAAGTAAGGGTCTTTTTTCAACGTTGGGAATGGAACCCGGGTCTATTACCAACGTTGAAAAATATCCCCTAACAAGGATCAGTTAATAACAAATAATTTGTAACAGCCATTTATAGTTTAAGTGTATGGTCATATTTTAATATTGAGAATTGACCCCCGGTCATTTCACAATGTTAAAAAATGATCCTCTCTTTTCCGTTTGTTTTTCAATGGCGTATTATCACTGTCGTCATTATTTCACGGATAGGGTCATTTCTCAACGTTAAGAATTGACCCGGGTCTATTTTCAACGTTGAGAAATGACCCCAGCCATTTTTCAACTAGATGTTTCAGCAGTCATAATTTCACGGGTAGGGTCTTTTTTCAACGTTGAGAAATGAACCCATTCCCGTTGGAAAATGACCCGGGAGGTCCTTTTTTCAACGTAAAAAAAGACCGGGAGGTCATTTCTCAACGTTGAAAAATGACAGGGAGGTCATTTTTCAACGGGGTCAAAATTTAATGTTACACCGGCGAGTTCACTTTTACACAATGTCATGACGTCACACAAAAACTAGAAAATCGACCGGGAATCCTGTACATGTGTAGGGCTCGCTGTAGGCATAAAATAAGATTGGCCGTAAAATTCAGTCACCAAGTATTAAGCAGCGCCTGATCAACCAAGATTCGAGTCCTTTAACCCACTAATGGAGCCAAGCAATAACTGTTTTAAAGTCTGTTATATTAAGAAAAAATAGGAAAACACAAGTTACAGGGTGAAAACAGTTCAAAAAACCCTGAATCAAGTGCATTCTTGCTTTCCAAATGACATTGATCTGGACTGTGTTGTTTAGTGCGTTCTATTATTAATGACAAAAACGCCTATGGCACCGAAGGGGTTGAAGACGGCTGACTGTTAACGCAAGAATAAAACGCTTATAGGAGCCTCTGTATTGCTTGCCTAATGGATAAAAAGCAACCGTAGTATAATATTGAAAATAAACTCATTCCTTTCGAGACGTTCTATAGTCAAATCTTTGTAAAGCGATTACACAAAAGAAGACAATATCCACAGGTCGGTTGCTTAACCCTTTCAACCCAACACTTATACAATGAACAATTCGGGTCTAGATCTAGTTCATTTTTGTAATGGGAGCTCTACGATGTTCAAAGTTCTACAATGTTTGCTCTGGACAAGTGTAACGGGTACATTATAAATGACGAGTGTACTCGTTACATAGGGTTCAATGAGTTAATGCAGGACATGAGTCAATTCAGAGCGTTTCATATTAATTTCATTATGCACTAAGTTTCAAGTATGAACTAGAGTAAAGTACCCTAATTTCGACACCTTAAGACACATTTTCATTGTAACGATGAGAGTTTGTAGTTATCCTAACTACGACATAGCAACAAACAAAACAATACATTTACCCACGTTTTCTAATTACTATTGCTTATGAAAGTCCTTGAGAATGCAGTGCAATATGTTACTAACTTGAGCTGCTTTGGGTTCCTTATTTCGACAGGGGAACCCCAAATTCGACACCCAAACATAGTTTTTTAAAAAAGACATAAAAACATACACTCCTTTCAGATTTAACATTATCTAAATGATTAATCATTTAAAAGCACATTTTTGTCATATCTGTTTTGTGTTACTGGCATAAAAGTTCAAATTTAACAGCATTCAACTGTTAAAATTTAAAACAAGACTATTCCAATGCTTTTGTCAAATCTGTTTGTGTTAATTGGCTGCAATTAAGGATCGTAGGATACCCGATACGCTAATTAAACCACCATGAGCTTTGGAATAGTCCTATATAACTCTACGCTTTGTTTAACCTTCTGCATGCTACCGGTGAATTCATGATACTGGTGCAAACATTTTCGCGTATCTCGCTGTCTGATTTGGATCCAAACTTTGTTTGCCTATCTGATGAATTTTTAAATGAAAATGTAATACAAGTCGAGAACTGATGTAGACTACATAACTTTGCATAGCATGTAATAGTAGGCCTATGGCGTTCACATGTATACAAAGTAAGCATGCAGCCAGTGGCGTCCTCAAAGGCTATGATAATAATCCACACAACACCAAAGACACAAGGAAACGAATCAATGGCAATCTTTACAGATGATATTTCAAGCAATATTTCATCTCTATAATGCACTTGATATGTCATCCAAACGTACGACATGAAGCGGATCCACTCTTTAGGGCTGTCTTCATCAGATTGATAGCCGGTGCACATTAGCTGTAGGACTTTGTCATCAATGTCTATCAACTGTTGCGCACGACCTCAGACAGTCTTCAAGATTGTGATTTGTTTTCATTAAATCTACAATATCTTAGTGACACCTATTCTGCTTTAATTTGATTGATATTTTCCTTTGATCTTCACCTCTTTGGACTCTTTTTATTTTCCCTACTCTTCAAGTTTCTTTTCCTTTTTGAAACCTTGACCCAAACTGAAATCCACCTCACGGGCTGCCCCCACCCCAAAGAAGACCCCCCCCCCCCCCCCCCCCCAAAAAAAAGAAAAACATAAAAAATCTGTGTCTGCCGTGATTTGAACCACTAATCACCAATTATCGAAGGCGTTAAGTGCCCCCTGTCTTTGTACACGCGACCATTACCGCCAACGTTATTTAGCATGTATATAAATATATGTTTATAGTGCAATGTGAATCTAAAATTAGGGGTGTCGAATTAAGGAGCAATCAATTATTTTGGCACCTTATTTCCGACACCCCTAATCTGAAGGTCAAATCGCCTAACAGACAAGCAAGGATCAGTCTACATGATAAACAACAATAAAAAAATGAGTTTCTGGAGTCCGTAATGGCTAAATTTTACAAAAACTAAAGCACCACATTTAGGTTCTGGTATGATGCCCCTTAACAGTTTCCGTAAGACACACTTTTTAGGTCTTTGAAAATTTTCGAAATTTCTTTCGACAGACCTATGTCATCAAACATACGCCTGTGTGAATAGATTTTTTTCGTGACGTCAACATTTAAAGGACTGAGTTCACTAAGGGGTGAAATTGGTCCCATTTCAGATTTCACCAAAAATATCACAGTTTGATGCTGGTGGTGGATAATGAAAGAAAACAACTTTTTTTGCTCGATAATCAAGATCATGTTGCCATAGCAACCATTTTCATTTGCTCATCTAAAATTACGTTTTTCATCAATTATTGAGCATATTATCACTGGAACATTATTTTATCAACTTTAAAATACAAAGATATGATATAGCATTAGCAAAGTTGAAAACCTCAACATTAACGGCAAACAATAAAGATACTGTTACCATAGCAACCAGCAAAAATTAGTATAGAAAAACATGTCTCTCTATATCAGCTCAATTTCCGATTTAAGTTCACTAAGGGGTGAAACTGGTCCCGTTTCAGATGTTACCAAAAATATCACAGTTGGATGCTAGTGATGGATAATGAAAGCTAATACAGATTATGTTGCCATAGCAACCATTTTAATATACTCATCTAAAGTCACGTCTATCATCAGTTATTGAGCATATCGTTATTGGAACATGTATTTTGAGAACCTTAAAATACAACAATATGATATAGCATTAGCCCAGTTGAAAATCTAAAAAAAATAAAGATACTGTTTCCATAGCAACCAGCAAAATTTACTCTAGACAAGGGCCACTATGGTCCTATATCACTCACCTGGTAACCATGTAACCATGTACACCATGTGACCTAGTTTTTGACCGGGCATGACCCTCATTCTAACTTGACCTCGATTTCAATGAGACAAACATTTTGATCAAGTTTCATGAAGATTCAATTAAATGTGTAAGATCTAGAGTGTTAACGTGGTTTTTCGATGATTTGACCTAGTGACCTAGTTTTTGATCTGACATGACCCACTTTCGAACTTGACCTAGATTTCATAGAGCCAACCATTTCGATCAAGTGTAATGAAGATCCATATGAAATTGTAGTTTCTAGAGTGTTTACATGGTTTTTCTATGATTTGACCTAGTGACCTAGTTTTTGACAAGACATGACCCACATTCGAACTTGACCTAGATTTTATTGAGGCAAACATTTTGATGAAGTGTCATGAAGATCCAATGAAAATTGTAGTCTCTAGAGTGTTAATAAGGTTTTTCGATGGTTTGACCTAGTGACCTAGTTTTTGACTAGACATTACCCACATTTTAACTTGACCTAGATTTCATTAAGGCAAACATTTTGATGAAGTGTCATGAAGATCCAATGAAAATTGTAGTCTCTAGAGTGTTAATAAGGTTTTTCGATGATTTGACCTAGTGACCTAGTTTTTGACTAAGCATTACCCACATTTTTACTTGACCTAGATTTCATTGAGGCAAACATTTTGATGAAGTTTCATGAAGATCCAATGAAATTTGTTGTCTCTAGAGTGTAAACAAGGTTTTTCGATGATTTGACCTAGTGACCTAATTTTTGACCGGACATGACCCACATTCAAACTGGGCCTAGATTTTATTGAGGCAATCATATTGATGAAGTTTCATGAAGATCCAATGAAATTTGTAGCCTCTAGAGTGTTAACAAGGTTTTTCGATAATTTGACCTTGACCGGACATGACCCACATTCAAACTTGACCTTTATTTCATTGAGCCAAACATTGTGACCAAGTTTCATCAAGATCCAATGAGATTTGAACCTGCTAGAGTGTTAACGAACAATTGTGGACGGACGGACGACGGACATCCAGCGATCCTAAAAGCTCACATTGGCACTACGTGCCAGGTGAGCTAAAAAACCTGACTCTATACATATTTTTTAAACATGTTGTGTTGTAATTTAATTTAACAGTTACACGAATACAACATGATATGTACGAAACATGACATATCCATGATAGATTTTCATATTAAGAGTAACATGTGTTGCTATGGTAACCAATACAACGACTTCTTACTGAATATAGGTTCACTAAGGGGTGAAATTGGTTCAATTTTAGATTTCACCAAAATATCCCAGTTGAATGCTGGTGGTTGATAAATGAAATCAAATATTAAATATATTCTTGAAAATAAAGATCATGTTGCCATAGCAACAAGTTTAATATATGGTACATGTACTTTTCTACTATCACATTTTTATCAATTACTGCGCACTACACATCATCATTCAAATATGTATTTTGATAACTTTGAAATGCTAAAATTAGAGATAGCAGTAGCCAAATCGAATACCTCATCACGAACGAAAAATGAAATTATGTTACCATAGCAACAACAAACTTTACTATAGAAACATGTAGCTCTATATAATTATTTTAATATGTCTTGTTGTAATTTAATTTTACAGTGACACCAATACGACAGGAAATGTATGCAACATGGCTTATCCATGGCACACACATCTGCTGGTTTGACAGGTTAATAGCGTAGCTTTTGGTTCAAATTCCCCCACCAGATTTACGTTTTTGTCTTGTTGTAAATATGAGCACAGTTGTCGACAGTCTTGATTTTCAAGCCATTTAATCCTTATTACATAAGAAATGTACTGCTGAAATTTCTTGACTGTCGACGACTGTGCTCATATTTTAAATTCAGTATCAACGTAATTTTCTGGGTGAAATTGACAAAATTCACGGTGAGAAGGGATAGTTGTATTGACCAGAGGACAATGCTATATAGCGTTTTAACACAAAATAAAACGTTTTCCAGTAAGTTCGTTGTATTACCAACCAACTTCAGTAGGATATTCAAAAAGATTAACAACTTGGATAATTTATGAATTTCTAGGCCAATTTCACCCCTTAGTGAACTTAGTCCTTTGACGTCATTAAATTATCAATCATAATATTGATTTAAACATTTAATCAGGAGAAATGGATATGGTTGTAAGAAGGTGTCGAATTAAGGGGCCTGTCGAATTTAGGTGCCATTGCTCTATTCAAGTAGAATCTAATGATAATTACATGTAGATCTATATCTAAATGCTCATGATTGTTTTGTTGTTACAGAAGTCGCTGTCGTTGCATACAGGAAAGTGCCAATTGCTGAGATAGTAACCGATGATGACCAGACTGAGTGTCAACGCCTTCCGATTCAACAGTCTATAGTGAAGTGCCAAAAACTTTATAATCGTCGAGTAACCTAAATTCGTTAGACACCCAATTTCGTGACGTCACCTGTTTTTGTGTATTATAGAATAACTCCAGATCTACCGGGGATCTCGTCTGATGATTTGTTTCTAAGACGTCATTCGCCTCGTACAATGAAACGCGCATTAATTAACCCTTTCACTCTCATTGACGTTAAAACGCGCGTTTGCAAACAGTTTCGATCCTGATGATCAGACGCCGCGTAACGCGGCGACTGATCAGGATCCAAACTGTTTGACACACAGGCACTTGGCACATACTTTATAATCTATTAACCCCCAATCCCCTTTAAAAAAAGGGAGGGGCGGGGGTTAATAGATAATAAAGTATGTGTCAAGTACCTTTGGTTTGACACTTGTCTTCAGTCATACTGCCTTATTTTTTAAAAACTTTGAAACGATATAGCAGACAACAATATTGAAGCAGACGACAGGGTAAATGTGAAGGGGTAAAACTCTCACGAAATAAATGGCAGTGAAAGGGTTAATAATCCGGTGTTACATTAACTTTTGGGACTGTTAAAAACTGACACAGGAGGTTGATTCTCAGCGTAAATAATACCCTATATCATTCAGTGGAGAATGTGTTATTCTTTCCCAATAAACGCGGTTACACTAAAACTATTATTTACCATACAAACAGTTTGGAGCCAGATCAGACGCCGGGTAACCCGGCGTCTGATCAGGCTCCTCACTGTTTGCCACCAAGATAAACATGACTTATCAGAATTGTCTAAAAGTTGTTCTTTTCTACGTTTTAGTGCTTTGCGTTTGCGTACGTTTGCGTTTAAACGGGAAAGAATAACAGATTCTCCACTGTATATCGATTCATAACACTGTATTCTCAACATATTATAAACATAGACCATGGTTCGATATTTTACGTTTTAAAAAACCCGGGGTTGATACATAACGTAAGGGTAAAAATTCATGTAACACCGGTCCATCAATCTAACAGTGGCTAAACGATATAATTTCCTGTTTAATATTTAACCCATTCACTTCCTTACCCAGAGTACAATGGTTATTTGCAAACTGCTTGACACTCATTTCAATGACTTTTAAGTCTAAATGCCTAAATTTTAAGTTGGAGAAATTAACGCAGACGACAATTGTTTTATGTAGATAACGTCATGGCAGTGTTAACCCTTTACCCAATAGAAGCGACTTTTAGCGTATTTAATTTATTCCTCCGCTGAAGAAAATAGTTCCAATTTAATCAGTCATGAATATATATTATAGGGAAAATTTTCTATATATTCTAGCACAGGATAGCTTAAAGCAGGCTGAAAGTTAAGCAGAATGCGCCTTAAGCGCATTCTGCTTTACTTTCAACCTGCTTTAAGTAGTAACCTATTTTCAATTCTAGAAATAGGCTATCAGGTAAAGGGTTAATACGTTGCGCGATTGTCGTCTGCAAAATGTATTGTCTGCAATAATTATTAATTAGTTAATTGATCTGCATTTTATTTTAATCCCATTATTCAACAGATACGTATTTTTTCGTATTTCATTTATTCCTCCACTGAAAAAAATAGTTCGAATTTATACATCACAAGGATGCACAATACGAAAAAGTTTCTATCAGACGGTAGCTTAAAGAATGCTGAAAGTAAAGCTTTACTTTCTACCTTCTTTGAGAGGTCAATAAGTCTTCAAAATAAATTAGTTACAGGCTATAGAGTGAAGAGTTATAGCAAAATGTCGCCAGTGTCAAACAGTTTGGATCTAGATAAGACGCCGGATATTTGGCCACAGCTGTCTGCATAGCTATCACAAAGTGCTTTCGTTTTGTTTTATCTCAGCAATAAACGAATTTAAGTCAGAAAGAACGCTTGCCTTTTTCTCGGCGTCCGATCTGGCTCCAAACTGTTTGCAAACTATATGAGCTGTACCGTGAGAAAAAACAAATTCCACACTGTTTGCAACATATATGAGTTGTGCCATGAGAAATCCAGATTTTAAACTGTTTGCAACATATATGAGTTGTGCCATGAGTAAACCAGATTCAAAATGTTTGCAACATATATGAACATAATAATGTAACCTTTTCTGACAAATAAAAAGTGTAGTCAAGCAGCATATACATGTCTAAACTATGTCATTAGAAACTCAGGTTCCAATCGGTTTGCAATATAATTGAGCAATGCCATGATAAAAACAGATTCCAAACTGTTACCAATATAGATCTAGATGAGCATAATGATATAACAGTTTCTGTCAAATAAAAAGTGTGGTCTAGCAACATTTACATGGCTAGGCTACGCCATGAGAAACCCAGATTCAAAACTGTTTGCAGACATATGCTATGCCAATAGAAACCAAGATTTCAAACGGTTTGCAACATATACCGGTATAATATATGCCATAATAAAAACCGGATTACAAACTGTTTGCAACATATATGAGCTATTTCATTAGGAACCAAGATTCCAAACTATTAGCAACATATATGATCTATGCCATAATAAAAACGAGATTCCAAACTGTTTGCAACATATATCAGCATAATAAACTAACCTTTTCTGACAAATAAAACATGTAGTCAAGCAACATATACATGGCTAAGCTATGCCATTAGAAACCAAGATTCCAAACTGTTAGCAACATATATGATCTATGCCATAATAAAAACCAATTTCCAAACTATTTGCAACCTATATTGGCATAATAAAATAACAGTTTCTGACAAATAAAAAGTGTGGTCAAACAACATATACATGGCTAAGCTATGCCATGAGAAATCCAGATTCAAACCTGTTTGCAACATACATGAGCTATGTCATTAGAAACCAAGATTTCAAACGGTTTGCAACATATGAGCTATGTCATTAGAAACCAAGATTTCTAAAGGTTTGCAACATATGAGCTTTGTCATTAGAAACCAGATTCCAAACTATTTGCAACCTATATTGGCATAATAAAATAACATTTAAAAAGTGTGGTCAAACAACATATACATGGCTAAGCTATGCCATGAGAAATCCAGATTCAAACCTGTTTGCAACATACATGAGCTATGGCATTAGAAACCAAGATTTCAAACGGTTTGCAACATATGAGCTATGTCATTAGAAACCTGGGGCCCGTTTCATAAAGCTTCTTACGACAAATGTTGTCGTAAATCTGATCATAAAAGTATCAATTATTATTTATTTCTCCATCTAATCCTGTCTTGTTACATCTTTTTGGAATCGTCTTGAAAAGACGATTCCAAAGAGATGTCACATGACAGGATTAGATAGAGAAATCAGAAATTAAATGTATTTTAAAGTTTTGACTTACGACAACATTTGTCGTAAGATGTTTTATGAAACGGGACCCAGATTCCAAACTATTTGCAACCTATATTGGCATAATAAAATAACATTTAAAAAGTGTGGTCAAACAACATATACATGGCTAAGCTATGCCATGAGAAATCCAGATTCAAACCTGTTTGCAACATACATGAGCTATGTCATTAGAAACCAAGAGTCCAAACAATTTGCAACATATAAGAGCTTTGTCATGATAAAACCCCGGATTCTTAACTGTTTGCAACATATATGAGCATAATTATATAACCTTTTCTTACAAATAAAAAGTGTAGTCAAGCAACATATATAAGATGTGTCATTAGAAACCCAGAGTTCAAACAGTTTGCAACATATAAGAGCTATGTCATGATAAAACCCCGGATTCTTAACTGTTTGCAACATATATGATCATAATTATATAACCTTTTCTTACAAATAACAAGACTGCGCGTTCAATAAACGCTTATGCCCCCGGTGGCATCCTTGACAATATATTCTAAATCTTTTCTAAGTCCAAATTATGTCACGGTCAAGGTCAAACTGAGCTTGGTGAGTTGGTAATGGTCCAAGGCAACAACTGTATAAGTATCAAAGAATTGTAGTTAACAGTGCTGATGCTAGATGAAACGGTAAAATCTAGTTAACCGAGAAAGAGCCCATTTAAAATATTCTAAGTTCAAAATAGGTCAAGGTCAAGGTTAAAATCAAAGTCTGGTGATGTAAGTGGATAGGGAATGGTCAAAGGCAACAACTGTATAAGTATCAAAGCATTGTAGTCAGTTGTGTTGATGCTAGACGAAACGGTAAAATCTAGTTAACCAAGAAATAGCCTGTCCAAACTAGGTCAAGGTCAAGGTCAAGGTCAAAATCAAAGTTTGGTGATATTACTGGGTAGGGAATGGTCCAAGGCAACAACCGTATAAGTATCCAAGCATTTGGGTAAGAGTGTTGATGCTAGACGAAACGGTAAATTCTACTTAACCTTGTTACGGACGGATGGACGGACTGACGGACTGACGGAAGGACTGACAGACGGACGGACGGACTGACGGACAGTACGATTACTATATGCCCCCGCTTCTATCGATGCCGGGGGCATAAAAAGTGTAGTCAAGCAACATATACATGGCTTAGCTATGCCATGAGAAATCCAGATTCCAAATTGTTTGCAACATACATGAGCTATGCCATTAGGAACCAAGATTCCAAACGGTTTGCAACACATATGAGTCGTGCCATGAGAAACCCAGATTTCACACTTATTGCAACATACATGTATATGAGTTGTGCCATGAGAAAAACAGATTTCACATTTATTGCAACATATATGAGTTATGCCATGAGAAACCCAGATTTCACACTTATTGCAACATACAAGTATATGAGTTGTGCCATGAGAAAAACAGATTTCACATTTATTGCAACATATATGAGTTATGCCATGAGAAACCCAGATTTCACACTTATTGCAACATACAAGTATATGAGTTGTGCCATGAGAAACACAGATTTCACATTTATTGCAACATATATGAGTTATGCCATGAGAAACCCAGATTTCACACTTATTGCAACATACAAGTATATGAGTTGTGCCATGAGAAAAACAGATTTCACATTTATTGCAACATATATGAGTTATGCCATGAGAAACCCAGATTTCACACTTATTGCAACATACAAGTATATGAGTTGTGCCATGAGAAACACAGATTTCACATTTATTGCAACATATATGAGTTATGCCATGAGAAACCCAGATTTCACACTTATTGCAACATACATGTATATGAGTTGTGCCATGAGAAAAACAGATTTCACATTTATTGCAACATATATGAGTTATGCCATGAGAAACCCAGATTTCACACTTATTGCAACATACAAGTATATGAGTTGTGCCATGAGAAACACAGATTTCACATTTATTGCAACATATATGAGTTGTGACATGAGAAACACATATTCCAAACGGTTTGCAACAATTTTTGATATGCCATGAGAAACCCAGATTTCAAACTGTTTATGACATATATGAGTTGTATCATGATAAACCCAGATTCCATACTGTTTGCAAAATATATCAGCTATGCCATGAGAAATCCAGATTTTAAACTGCTTGCAACAAGTTTGAGCATAATAAAATAACCTTTTCTGACAAATAAAATGGGTAGTCATGCAACATACACATGGCTAAACTATGCCACGAGAAATCCAGATTCCAACATGTTTGCAACATATATGAGATGTTCCACTAGCAAACCAGATTCCAACCTGTTTTCAACATATGTAAGCCGTGACTTGAGAAAACCAGATTCCAAACAGTTTGCAACATAAACGATAACCATAATGATATAACCTTTACTGACAAATAAAAAGTGTAGTCAAGCTATTGTTATAAACGCTAATACATGTATACGGTATATCGTTGGCCTAATATCAAAACCTCGTATAGAGTCAATTTTCAGATTATCACCTTTTTCTATATCTTGGAAAGAATGCGCTTAAACGCAGATTCTGAAAACACGTCGTCCCTCTAATCCAATGAGAAAGACTGTAAATAATCAGCTGATGAAATATATACTGATTGGTGTAAAATTCTTAATTGCAAAACATCGTATTTGGTCAGAAAAAGTTGAAGGTTTTTTTAATATGTCTGAGTCTCTCAGTCTTTAAAACGATAATTATAAATATCGTTTGAGTGTAGGTTTTTACTACCGTGAAACCCCTCTAAACCGGAACCTTTAAATACCAGAATTCTCTCTAAACCGGCCAAAACCTTTGGTCCCGTATCCAACCCTTCTTTTTTAACCCATTACACCATAAATATGATATGGTCATACACTGAAGAATGTATCATCAGAAATATTGTTTCTATATTATAGGAGATGATAGCTTTAAAGCAGTTTGAAAGTAAAGCAGAATGCGCCTTAAGGCGCATTCTGCTTTACTTTCAAACTGCTTTAATTGATCAGCTATCTTCTATACTAGAACCAAGATATGGGTTAAAAACCCCTTTAAACCGGAACCCCCTCTAAACCGGTCATAAAAGTTGTCCCCACACATGTCCGGTTTAGAGGGGGTTTACTGTATTCTTTTTGTCTAGTAGCCGTTAAGTGCCATTCTCTGTAATGTTTTTAAAATAGAGTGTTTGACCTATATGTTATTTTGAGACCATTCAAGGGAAGCAATTTGGGCTATATCCTTAGCAAGCCTGACCCATTTTGTACACATAACACAGATACTACCGGACTAATTTGGAGTTCATTTTCTGAATTAACGCTACACTCTGACATCTCGAAACTACCATGTCATGTCAAAACGAAACCGAAAGTGACAATCTATTTTTAGAGGTGCGTTCGCGTGCTGTTCCATTTAGTTTAAAAACCGGATTCTGAGCTCAGTTTGAGCTTTTTGAGCTTTGTGTTGACATACCAGTGTTACTGAATTCCAGCATGAGAGCTATTATAACGAGTTTTGACAAAAAGATCGCGTACATTTTAAACCGAAACTAGAAAGATGGACATTTTCGACCCCTCTATCATTCGCATTTTTCTAATCTTGCAAATTTGTGTCTGGACCCATTTTCATTGCTGCATGAACGTGTCACATTTTGCAGAAGATCATTGATATTCTAGGATTAGGAAGTGTCCAACCGGGCCTTTCAGAAAAGTATTCCAACGCGATGTGCGAATGATAACTTTTTTCATTCTACGGAAGCCCCAAAGTGCCATAAACGTCAAAACGTTTTTATACGTTATGGGCGTGAAAAGGATATACGATATTTTAATTTTTCCTAAGGTTAGATATCACAGGTGCTATCAACTAACACTAAGTTTTTCTTTGAACTTTTCAATAAATTGTCATATACCAGAACGCATGTTAACCCAATAGTATGTAAGTCAACAGGGTACAAAAAGTCGTACATTCACAAATGTGTGTTAACCCTTAGCCCGCCAAATAAATTGTCGTCTGCTATATTTCTCGTCTGCTTCAAGTTTCAAAGTGCTTCAAAGTTGCTCAAAATTGCTGAAAATGTTGTCCGAGTGTCAAACAGCTTGGATCCGGATGAGACGCCGAGTTACTCGGCGTCTCATCAGGATCCAAGCTGTTTGCATATGGAGCTATAGTCGTGACTGGCAGGCTAAGGGTTAAAGTGATGACAAACAGTCGTATACAAACATTACTCAGTTATCCTGTGTACTAAGTCAATTATCAGTTAATAAAATATTATAGTATGATATATTAATTATACATTCCAAATTAAGAGAGATTTGTTCAATGTTTGAAATAGCTAGACAAAAAAATGTCTCTCCTGTAAAAAATTTAAAAACTGACTATAAGACTAAAGAGGTTTTGATATTAGGCCGTCGTTATACATTTTGGATGTAATTCTTAACCATTTCATCCCCAAATCGTATCGTCTGCTTTTACGCTTTAGTTTCGTAACCCTTTACCCAATATCCTGTTTCTAGTTTTGAAAATAAGTGACTTCTTAAAGAAGATTGAATGTAAAGCAGAATGCGCCTTAAGGCGCATTCTGCTTTTCTTTCAGCCTGCTTTATTCTACTACATGTACCTGCTAAAATAAAGAAAATATTCCGTCTGATACATATTCATGACTGTATAAATTGGAACTATTTTCTCCAGCGGAGGAATAATCTGAGTGTGCTAAAAAGCGCTTCTTTGAGGTAAAGGGTTGACCCAACAGTCAGTTTCTAGTTATGTTTTTTCTCAAAGTTACATATTTTGACAGAAGAAATATCATGACTAGTGACACACAGCTTGAATCCAGATCAGACGCCGCGTTATACGCGGCGTCTGGTCTGGATTCAAGCTGTTCGCAAATATATAAGCCAAGAGCTCAGTTTCCCTCCCTAAAACAACTCCCTCCGTGCTGGGACTTCTGTCTAGAAATGTAACAAAGATAAATGGTTTAACGGGTATCATCATCAAAAAGGGGAGGAATGTTTGAAACATTTTACTTCTTCCTTAATCATGTATCCCCATCAAACATCCCAATTGCCGCATCTTTGCTAAAATAATAACAGTGCTTCCTCTCTGGCATAGGTTTAGAGGAGACAACTCTTGAACATAGCTTTACGTGGTACAAATCTGCATTTGTCCACCTTACACGTGTTGCTAGCGCCATATATCCACGTGTTCTGTTTCACATTTACACATTATTATAGTCAATAATTTGAAACTGAATTTGGTGTGCACGTACATCTTGGGAAGGCGCACATGTTGCGTAACGTTTTCAAAATTAATGTTTGGTGTGAATACTAGTACATGTATACCGTATTTACTGGCCTGCATAAAACCACAGGGGTCTATATATCTAGTGTTTATATAAAAAAAAATCTTTTGGGATTTAGACTTCTATTGTGACGGCCCCATGTGCATAAAACAACAAAATGCATTTCAGGTTCGAGGTGGGGGAATCTGTCACTTACTGTACCCAAGTTTTGTTTGTTTCATACACTATCAACTAATCTGAAGAAGAAAAAAAAAACTTCCATAATTGTGTAATTTTTATTTATTTCTATTCCTCTTTCAGGTGGTGTGTTTATGTTTCAGAGTCAAGTTTCAACAACAACAACAAAAATTACAGTAAAAGCCTCTCTATGAATTGATGACAACTAAATTAACCCTAAGCCCGCCAAATAAATTGTCGTCTGCTATATTTTTCGTCTGCTTCAAGTTTCAAAGTGCTTCAAAGTTGCTCAAATTTGCTGAAAATGTTGTCCGAGTGTCAAACAGGTTGGATCCGGATGAGACGCCGAGTTACTCGGCGTCTCATCCGGATCAAAGCTGTTTGCATATGGAGCTATAGTCGTGAGTGGCAGGCTAAGGGTTAAGTTAAATATTTTGTGACCAAGGCAGGTAGCTGCTTAAAGCAAAGTGACAGGTAAACAGAAAGTTCCTTTAAGCTGCCACCTGTCTTTCATACAGTCGCTCTTCCTTATCTTTAGAGATCATAACAGAGAGGTTTCAGGGCTCCAGATAAGGGGGAGTAAACTGAACAAAACCAATATTTTCTCACTTATTTCAGCACCAAATCCTATGCTGTTACTACTCATTAGAATCGTCTCTTTAAGACGATTCTAATGAGCAGTAACACCATAGGGTTTAAAGCAGAAATAAAAAAAATTATTTTTGAAATACTCCCCTTATCTGGAGCCCTGGGTTTTACTTTACATGGCAAAAGATGCCGTTGTTTCCAAAATAAATCCATTACTGCAACCAGTTTGCAGTCCAGGGGCCGGTCTTATGAAACGTTGTGTGACAAATATGGTCATAAGTCAGATTATAAAATTCTCAATCATTATTAATTTCTTCATCTTATCCTGTCTTGTGACATCTCTTTGGAATCGTCTTAAAAAGACGATTCCAAAGAGATCTCACAAGACAGGATTGGATGGAGAAATAATAAATAAGATGTATTTTAAAGTTTTGACTTATGACCGTTTCTGTCGTACGACGTTTCGTAAGACGGGCCTCAGGTTCCAAGGTTATCATCAAGCTTTTGAGTTGAGTCTGAAGTCGTTCTCAAACACATGATCGGTCAGATTTGAGCCTTGGCTCAAATCTGACCGATCAAATGCTTGAGAACGATATGATTCAACTTCCAACGCTTTATAACGTTTATAGACCAAGGATTCTGATCCGACTCCGAATTATTTGTGACTCAGATTTTGATACATTTTCACGACTTTGTCGTTTATCTACTTTTTATTGCATTGCGATTCATCTAACCCTTTCCCCCATAGCCTGTTATCTGTTTTGGAAGACCTATGACTACTAAAAGCAGGTTTAAAGTAAAATAAAAGTGTGCCTTAAAGCACAGTCTGCTTTACTTTTGCCTGCTTTAACCCTTTCCCCCATAGAAGCACCTTTAAGTGCATATGATTTATTCCTCCGCTGAAGAAACGGTTCAAATTTAATAAGTAATGAATAATAAATATATAGTATAGGGAATGATTTCTATATTCTAGCACATAGAAGCTTAAAGCAGGCTGAAAGTAAAGCAGAATGCGCCTTAAGGCACATTCTGCTTTACTTTCAACCTGCTTTAAGTGGTCACCTATCTTCAATACTAGAAACAGGCTATCAGGTAAAGGGTTAAGCAACTATATGTCTTGAACACTTAAGACAAGCTTTTAGGGAGGGTGAAACATGTAAACAGAGACCATGATTTGTAGTCTTGTATAAAAGTAATAGGTTGTATAAAAGTAATAGGTTAACTCATCGGCCACTGGAACTTCAAATGGACAATTTAAGTTTTCCAATTAGGTCAGGTCCACTTTGGACTATAAAGGGATGTTATTTTTTAACATCTGTAAAATAACAACCAGTTCAGACTCTGATCAGGACTTCTATTTAAGCCATCTGATCTGGGGTTATACTGTTTGCATTTAATATACTACATGTACACTGTTTTACAAAGAACATTAATTCTTGTCACTAGTGTTCAATAGGTTGGTGTAGGACAACATTTATGAGAGCGAATGTCATGCTCTTTAACCCATTACCCCATAGCATGTTTCTAGTTTTGAAGACAGGTGACCAGTTAAAGCAGGTTGAAAGTAAAGCAGAATGCTCCTTAAGGCGCATTCTGCTTTACTTTCAGCCTACTCTAAGTAACCATTTGCCAGGATTTTGAAACTTTTTCTTGTGCTAGATATTCATCAATGTTTGAAATGAGAATTATTTTCCCAAGCGGAAGAATAAATTAAAGGCATAAAAATGTGTGTTTATGGGGTAAAATGGATTAGAAACCAAACAGGACAAAATTGACAAAGAAACTTAAATATACCATCTCCTAAAGCAGTATATACACATATAAACAAAACATTGTCAATGTTATTCTTTAATACAACAATAGATGAGAGTAGATGACGATGATAAATAACAAAATAGGTCCACAACTTGGCCCGATCCAATCACTATTGTGACATCACTTCCTGCCAAGCTGTTATTAATAGCAGTCATAATGAAAACTGTTTTTTCATATGAATACCACAAATCATTCAGATCTGATTTTGTTCCACAAACATGTGCTTCAATATATTTCCACTGTCCACCCATGCTTTAAAGGGGACAAGTTTTTCCAAGTGACTAATGTAAAATTGACATACAGTAAAACCTCGCTATTACGACCACTAAAACGAAGGCCTATTGATTGTATAGTAGACATGTGACAACTTAAAGCAAGGTGACAGTGAAACAGAAAGCTCCTAAAGGAGCTTTCTGTTTCACTGGCACTTTTCTTTAATCAGCCACCTATCGTAAACACCCAAACAATTAACATAACTTAGTGGTCGTAATAGAGAGGTTTTACTGTACAATTATACAGTAGAACCTCTATATTACAACCACTAAATTGAAGGCTAATTCATAGTATAAAGAACAGGTGACTGCTTAAAAGCAAGGTGACAGTATAACAGAAAGCTCCTAAAGGAGCTTTCTGTTTTACTATCACATTGCTTTAAGCAGTCACCTGTTGTAAATACCTTATATTTAATACAATTTAGTGGTATTAATAAAGAGGTTTTACTGTAGATCTGAACACTGTGTCCTTGGCACGGCAGCAAGTCTTGGTCTACACCATTTGCAACGCAAAAAGTTCAATTTTCTCATGGTACGGCTCATTTATACCTTCTACAACATTTGTAAGTATTATGCCGCAAGTTGTTTTGCACATGATTTTACAATATATGGCAAAAATAACAAACAGTGCAAACCCTAATCAGAAGACTCTTTAGGAGCCCTCTGATCTTGGTCTTCACTGTTTGCACAAGAATAGTGTACTCTTCATAGGTACACTGTAAACTATGAGCAAACTTGTCACCATGGTTCAATCGATTAAATTCATTGCAACTCGACCAGTTCACCTCTCTCCGAACTTTCTCCGTCTCACGAGAAACTCTCTCACCTTTCTCCAAAACAGGAGAAAATTTCTTCTCTCTAAATATTTTTGTTGGCTTTTGCGGCATCTGTATTCATGATCAAACAATTTGGTGCAGTGAAAAAAATTGCCTTTTTGGTAAGAAGAATTTTGGGTCACAATTTTACAAAACGTTTTCTCCTTGAATCAAGTATTTGATTTAGTCTCACTCTGCAACAATTGTTTCGGCTACAGTTCTTAAATTACAATACATGTATATGTATATTGAAATTCTTTTCAAAACAGGAATAGTGTCAAACACTTTGGATCCTGAAGAGACACTGAGATATCTGCTTCAAACTGTCTCAACGTCTCCAACAAATTCTCCTTAATGTCTGTAAAAACCTAGTTGTGACTACTCATTAGAATATCTGCTTTGCAATTCCAGGGCTCCAGAAGATGAGGCTAGTAGACTGTTAAACTAAAATCTTTATTTTTGCTCAAAACCCTTTGATGTTACTACTCATTAGAATCGTCTCGAAGAGACGATTCTAATGAGTAGTAACACCATAGGATTTGGTGATAAAATAAGTGAGGAAATGTTGGATTTGTTCGGTACTCTCTCTCATATCTTGAGCCCTGAATTCTAATGAATTGTCATATCTCACAGTTTGGTTGAGATTTAAAGAAGTTAGCATAGGATTATCTCTGTAACCATGGAATTATGATTCCGTCGTAAAAACACATCACCCATTTTTCCACCGATACAAAACAATTTTCCCCACTACACCTTATCATATTCTCATAAAGGCTTTCGCCTGTGCCTTCAACGAACCCACAATTATCAATTCCAAATTTTTCGAACTTTGGTTGTTCAATAGTCGTAACCCCCATCATAGCCCCCTTGCTGAGGAGGTGGTGGTGGTGGAGGTCCCCTCATTCCTGGGGGTGGAGGTCTCATGCCCCGGGGTGGGGGTGGGCCACGCATTGGTCCTCTGTGTCCCATCCCAGGGGGTGGCGGTCTCATGCCAGGAGGGCCTCGCATACCTGAAACAGGAAATATATACAGCTTTTAATGCCTTTACTTTATTCCTCCACTGAAGAAAATAGTTCAGCTTTAAACAGTCATGAATATGCACCACAAGAAACATTTTGGATATTTCTGCTCTAAGAGGACCACTTAATTGTGCTAATGAGCAGGTGTTTGAAGCGGGTGGCTGCTTAAAGCAAGGTGAACTTTAAACAGAAAGCTCCTTGCTTTAAGCTGACACCTGTCTTTTATGAAGTCAAGTAGCCTTCTTATCAGTGGCCCTAATAGTTTCACTGTAACTCCATATACTGTAAAACCCCTCTATTACGACCACTAAATTATGTTAATTATTAGGGTGTTTACGATAGGTGACCGCTTAAAGCAAGGTGACAGTGAAACAGAAAGCTCCTTTAGGAGCTTTCTGTTTCATTGTCATCTTGCTTTAAGCTGCCACCTCTCTATTATGCAATCAATAAGCCTTCGTTTTAGTGGTTGTAATAGCAAGGTTTTACTGTACTAAATTACTATTGGCAGAACATCAAAGTGAAAACAAACCTAATGCAAGATAACGTCTTAACGCATAAAGCTTTCTGTAGGAGCTTTCTGCTTTCTGCTTAAATTATATCCTCTTTAACCCATTACTCCATAAATATGTCCTTTTATACTTCTTAATTTATTTCCCATTTATACAGTCTTGAATATGCACCATTAGATTTTTTTTTCAATATCTGAGCGCACTGAAGTAAAGCAGAATGCTCTGCATGTGTCTTCATTGAATATTCGGTGAAAAATAATTAAGACTGACATTTGATGGTTTTTTTCCAGAGATTTCAAGTTGTTAATATTCCAGTTTTCCAAGGTTACAAAGTACAATAAAACCTCTCTATTACGACCACTAAATTTATCAGTTGCTTCAGACAGGTGACTGCCTACGGCAAGGTGAAAGACTGACAGTAAAACAGAAAGCTCCTTTAAACTTTAAGCTATCACTTGTCTTTTATACAATCAATTAGCCTTCCTTTTAGTGTTTGTATTAGAGGGGTTTTACTGTTTACATAAGTTTATACCAATTGTGTGAACATTTAGTAACTAACACAATTAAGTTCATACCAAATGGTGGTGGAGGTGGACCTCTTGGCGGCGGCCCTCTCCAGCCCGGTGGTGGAGGTCTCATCCCTGGCCCTGGGGGCATTCCTGGTGGTGGCCCACCTGGCCCTCCTGACTGGTTGGACCCTGGTGGGCTCGGGGGAGGGAACCCGCCTGGACCTGAAGAGGGCGGCATGCCCATTGGAGGGGCAGGAGGAGGGGGCATATCTGCAAGAAAAAAAAAAAGGGTTTGGTATATATAACAATGAATTTACTTTGTCTGCCTGAATATGTTATACAGATACATATTTTCTGTTTTCTAGCAGATGGTATGTTAAAGCAGACTGAATGTAAAGTAGAATGTGCCTTCAGGCACATTCTGCTTTACTTTCAACCTGCTTAAAGTGGTCACCTGTCTTCAAAACTAGAAGCAGGTTATTTAGTATTGAGTTAAGCAACCATTTACCAAAGAACCAAGATCTCTAAATATAGGAGATAGCTTAATGCTAAACCAAAGTAATGCAAACAGCTGCAATAATAATAAATTATGATATTTTTTTTTATATATAGTTTTTCATTCTAATACAGTCTATTCGCGATACTAAGATTCTCGTTATTACGAAATAATGGTCTACTACGAAAAACACCGCCGGTCCCGGCCGAGTTTTTTTTTTTTCAATGGTTAAAAGATGCATTGTTACGAAAATGCAAAAGAACGAAAAACACGTTATAACGAAAGGTTTTCGTAGCCCCTTAAACACCTAAGCAGTAGTAAAAAGATGCATTGGTACGAATCGCCCCTGTGGGCATTTCACACTCACGTCAACAAAGACATCCAATGGTCGAGTCGGCATAAGTATCTATTGTTTACACATCCGACTGCTCGATACGCTTTAACACGCAGCGTGTTAGAATCAGTGTTTGTAGCAAGATTAAACTGATTGACTGCATGTCGCAAATGATAAAAAGAAATGTTTTATTTAATTATCTGAGATTTCTGATAAGTTTTATCACACATCGTGTTATGATCAGCGGAAGCCGGGTTTGTTTGTTAGAGTGTTTTATGTCATTGTCGCAAAGAATATAAAATGCGCAACGTTTATGTACACTGGTCATACTTGTCTACTGACATATCACGTTGAAAACAACGGTTCTCGTCCGATCACCGAAGTTAAGCAACGTCGAGCCCGGTAAGTACTTGGATGGGTGACCGTCTGGGAATACCGTACGTGTGGTCGTAGGCTTTTTAAAATGGGATGACGCATCCGATAAAGCTTATGCGGGACTATAAACCTTAGCAACAACAACAACACACTGGTCATAATTGCTGCTAATGCACTGCTATCATACGTTTATCAACGATATTACATCTGCAACTACGAAGAAGATTATAATACAAGTCGATTTTACGACACATTACTATGCCGTGTGTAAAATTTATTTTGTATGCATACGTTGTGTAAACGTTTTGAATTCTTTTTTACATTAGCTCTACCTCTTCTTATATTGCTAGCGTAAAAACGGCTCAGGCTCTAGATTTAAGTGGGTTTACTAGATGTGATGACTAGATCTCGCTAAGAGAGAATGCTTAAGGGTGGTAAAAGCACAAAAGTCTTGATGTCAACATAACGGAGAAAATGTTGGAACTATTTCGCTTTCTCTCTCTGTTAGCTGGTCTTACCGTTTCTTCTTTTATACATAACCCCTTATGACATACGACATCCCACTATACACATGTAATTTGATCAAATGTGAGTGGACTTTCGTACATGTATAATTTGATAGGCAAACACGAAATATAAATCAAACCAATAAGTTGATAAAAAAAAAAATTCTACAATTTTTTTTTTACAACATCGCATTAGGACAATGCCATTACACATATGCAATTTCAAAACCGCTCTACGGTAGATACATGTATGTTGATGCTACGGCGATATCATGAAGAGGAAAGGTGGAAATCTCATCGTATTCTCAAGATGCGTTGTTACGAAAATGCATTACCACGAACAATCGACGAGACCCGGTGCCGATTGGTAGTATCGTGAATAGACTGTAGATAGATAGATTGAAAATTGGCTAGTCATGACTCAATTGACGACTGTCAAGATAGTGAGAAATGAACATAGCTTGAGTTGAACAATGACACAAATGACTACCTGTAATTACCCTAAATATTGAGACAGACAGGCCTGAGCAAACAGCTTTATGGGGTATAATAAACTTACTTGGTCTGGGAGGCATGCCCTGTGGTGGAGGCATGTTCTGCATATGGCCAGGCATTGGTCCTGGAGGTGGAGGTCGAGCCATTGAGGGTGGAGGCATGAAGGGCGGAGGACCTGAAACAAATAAATCACAATAAGGATAAAACAAAGACAAATATTTTACAACAAAGCTCGAGGCTCCTTTCACTTGTGGCATTAACCCATTGACTTCATCAGTTTTAACCCTTTACCCCATAACCTGTTTCTAGTTTTGAAAAAAGGTGACTACTTAAAGCAGGTTGAAAGTAAAGCAGAATGCGCCCTAAGGCGCATTCTGCTTTACTTTCAGTCTGCTTTAAAGTACCACCTACTAGAATTAAGAAAATATTCCTTCTGATACATATTCATGACTGTATAGATTGGAATTATTTTCTTCCGCGGAGGATTAAACAATATGCGCTAAAAGGCGCTTCTATAAGGTAAAGGGTTAAACAATTGTCATCTGCATTACTTTCTCAAATTTAAATTTTACCTTTTCCTCCCTGAAACTTCAAATGGACAATACCAGTTTCTAATTAAGTCTAATCCATTGTTGACTATGTAGAGTTGTGTTTGTCAATGTATTGCAATATGACAAACAGTGCAGACTCTGATTAGAGGGCTCCTTTAGAAGCCCCCTTATCTGGGTCTTCACTGTTTGCATAGGACAATAGTACTCTTTATGAGTACACTGTTTGAAAAGGATGCATATATGCATGACTAGGATAATTTGACTCAAGTAATATTATAGTAAAAAGTGTCAAACAGTTTGGATCCTGATAAGATGCTGTGTTAGGATCCTAACAGTTTGCAAATTACCACTGTACTCTGGGCAGGCAGAGTTACTCTAAGTTTGCTGTTCAAAACCTGGGGCCCGTTTCATGAAACGTTGTACGATAAAATGGTCGTAAGTCAGATTCTAAAATTATCAATATTTTTTTTTTCTCCATCTAATCCTGTCTTGTGACATCTTTTTGGAATCGTCTTGAAAACCTTGATAAAAACCTTAGGTTTTCTATTTCATTACATTGTGTTAGTATTTTGATTCCTTTTAGTGTTTGCCCAATAGTATTTACCTGATGAGGGTGGTCCACTGAATGGAGGGACACCAGAGGGCGGGACTGGGGGAGGAGGCATCATAGGTGGCGCCCCCGATACAGGTGGAGGTATCGGAGCTCCCATAGGCGGAGCCACAGGGGGAGGCAGTGATGATGTCGTTGATGGAGCACCTGCAAAATTAATTACAGTAAAACCACTGAAAACAAGTCTATCAATATCAGAAGGCCCCTGAAACTATACAACCATTTAGATCCCTAAAATTTTGCTTTATTTTCTTAATCCATTACTCCATAAATACACCTTTTTACGCCTTTAATAAATTCCTTTACTGAAGAAAATAGTTCCAATTCATAGTCACAAATAAAAATCATAAGAAATATTTTCAAAATTCTAACAGATAATAGCTTAAAGCAGGCTGAAAGTAAAGCAGAATGTGCCTTAAGTTACTTTCAACCAACTTTAAGTGGCCACCTATCTTCAAAACTAGAAACAGGCTATAGGGTATAGGGTTAAAATTAGGGATGGGACCGAATGTTCGAATATTCGCATACAGGCCGAATATTCGAATCCCATTTTAGTATTCGAATAGTTGTCTATGACATTTTATTTTTATTAAAAACATAATATGGATTATTTAATTTATTTGAGAGACTATTTCATTTTCTCTACCCAGGCTAATCGTTCGCCATTAATCCTCGTGTGTAGGGTGATTATCACCCCGGCTAGTCAGTGTTTTGATAGCGCCTGTCAAGTTGTACACAGTTTGCAAACATTACCCGTGTTATGTAATCGACGGCACTCGGACCAATGATCTCGCAGTTAACACAAAAGATCATGTGGCAAATGGGGTATCCTTAATTGACATGTTGGGGCCTAGTTGCCAAACAAAAGAGGGATGTTTAGCACAGGACATTTAAGAGCATCTAATCAAAACAAAGACGAATAATTGTTAATATCGCCAATCATAGCAGCTCAAATGACGCTTTTCGTAAACGGCCAATATCCCGCAAACACTATCTAAAATCATCAAACATTCTAGTTAAAACGTCATGAAAGCTTCATATTGAATTAACACAAGACGTAGATCTATAATGATCAAATTCTTACTAAAACGCAACTATGCCACCGGCTACTGCTTCGCCTGTGTGAAATAATTTTACTCGTTCTGCCGACACGAAATCAGCAAACCTGTTTTGTTTGTTAACGTCCGTTTCTGCCTGTAACATCTGCATGCAGAAACTTGAGAGTGTGTGTTCAGATTAATTTTAAAGCAGATAGAATATAATTTTAAAAGCAGACAAAACAGTTACGCAAAATTAGTTCACTGATTCTGCGTGACAGAAGACTAAATTCGAAACTAATTTGAATGCAGATATAGATGTTGCGTTAAACACGAGTTGCATCCCTTACATACGGAGACCGTCATATCTACAAAGATTAACTGTAGTAAATGGTTGCAAAAGTTGATAAGTTAACTAAATATCAGACGATTGTCACAGAATATACATTCTGCTCAGGGTTTGGTCCATTTAAGAAAGGTATTTCTACGAAGCAAACATTGAATAATTGCATTTGATGGTGAACTTATACTCGGATAACCCCATCGCCGGCATCGGACGAAGCGTTTAAATTATTCCAGGCGAATTATTCGAATACTTTAAGCGAATATTCGAATAGCAATTTTGGTTCGAATTCCCATCCCTAGTTAAAATCCATTCTGCCAAGATACATAGATTTGAGGAGAAATGCCTATAAATGCAGGACAGCATAAATGCAGTAAGCTCCTAGGAAATATTTCTGTAGTACTGTTGTCTTGTATGAAGCAGCAATATATCTTAACCCTTTCCTCTCAAATGGACAATTCTAGCAGTGATAATTTTAGGTCTGCGTCCTGCGTACAATACGCATAAAAATCGCCGAGGACGCATAGTCTGAAAAGACGTGCGTCCTCAAGGACGCATCGTCGTACTTGCGTGAATTACAGAACGATTAATACTTTAATGTGTAGATACTTTGTAACGGCGTATCAGGCCTACGTAGGTGCTAATTTGTTTTCGCAGACGAACATAGTTGCTAAAGACGCTGAATATATTATGATAATTAGGCCAAAATAAATCAAAAGACGAATACAAAAAGTCCGCGCCGCGAATAATGAACTATTTTTATAGTGGCTAGTCAAGACAGTACGGTCAATGTTTTAGACCTAGCCTATTTATGTCCAAAATGGCGGGTATCGGACTTGACAAGAATCGCCCCAAAGTTTGAAAGGTTTAACGCATAGTATTTGATTATTGTAGCAAGTGCGCGCGAATTTTCGCACACTATCTGTATCTAAACTTTCTATATCTAATGCGTCGTAGAATATCACGACGGGGGAGAAGAGTCGGCATTAGTTATTATTGGCGATAATACCGTAGGGCGGGTACCACGTAGGGCTGACTTGAAAGATTGCACTGGTAATTTTTGTGCGAGATTTTCGAAATCTATGCGAGAATCAGACATCATAGCTGCAAGACTGCTTTAAGAACAGTAACATTGTAGGTGTGTTCGTAATAATAGTAAAGTAGGAAATTCATTTGTAAAAGTTTGTTAGAATAGAAATTTGCAACACAGCACTCTTGCTAGACATGCTGATCTGTAGAGCATACGGAATTCCGTTTTTGGACGGAATCATAAAGAACAGAATCCTAATAAAGTCAAGTTGACCAAAGCTATTGACTTAAGTGTACATTGAACTGGAAAGAAACATGCAGGTTTTATGAAATTGAATGAACAAACTACGCTTAATACATGACATTTAGATTTTAATATTCATTGATTCATTTTCAGTGTCAAACGTTAAATAAAGTTAAATGAAAAAAAAACCCAGACGGGTGTAACAGTCGGTTCACATGCTTATAGTTGGTGAAAAAAAATTGGGACCCATAGTTTTTCTATAGGACCCATAGATTTCAAAGTTATGGGTCCCAAAGGACCCATTCTTTTTTTTTCTAAAATTATTACTGTTCTAGTTTCTAATTTAGTCTAAAATTATGTCAAAATGACATGCAGTGTAGACCCTTATCAGATGGCTCCTTAAGGAGCCCTCTGATCAGGATCTACACTGTTTGCATGGGACAAGTGTAATCCTCTCAGGTACACTGTTTATACCTGACAAGTATACTTTTTCCTTAGGGTTGAATGTGTTAACCCATTGCCACATAGTCTGTTTTTTGTGTTGAAGACAAGTGGCCACTGTAAACAGGTTGAATTTAAATCATCTTGAGGTGTATTCTACTTTACTTTCAACCTGATTTAAGTGTTCACCTGTGTTCAACACTAGACACAAATATGTCCAATTCAGACGAGTTAGTTGGTATCCAAATTGATAGCTACTAAGATTTTCATAAATCATAAAAACTTTCAAGAACTTAAGGACAAACCAGCATTCAGCTTTAATATCATTAAGTTCTGCAACGAAGATGAGGAATAAACCATAACATCATTATGAAAATATTCATTTTAAAACAGCTCTTAAATTTAAATGTTAACCAGTTAGTTTGAAAAATAAGAAAGTTTGTTACTGTCAATCTTTCTTTAAACAGTAGAAATACTATAAGAATCACTAAATTATGTTTATTTTCAGGTATTATTACTATTTACCCATTACACCATAAATACCACTTTTTACGCCTCTAATTTATTCCTCGGTTGAAGAAAATAGCTCCAATTTTTCCAGTCATTAATATATATCATAATAAATATTTTCTATTTTCTAGCTTATTAGAGCTTAAAGCAGCCTGAAAGTAAAGCAGAATGCCCCTTAAGGCGCATTCTGCTTTACTTTCAACCTGCTTTAAGTGGTCACCTATATTCAATAATAGAAACAGGCTATAGGGTAATGGGTTAAATACATGCGACTGCTTAAAGCACTGTGTCAGTAAAACAGAGCTCCTTTAGTATTTTTCTGTTTCACTATCACATTGCTTTAAGCGGTCACTTGTATTTAATACAAGCAATGAGTCTACTTTCTAGTAGTTGTAATAGAGGGGTTTTACTGTATATCAAGTTCAGAGCTCCAGATAAGGGGAGTATTTCAAAAACTCAAATCTTTATTTTTGAATAAAACCCTATAGTGTTACTACTCATTAGAATCGTCTCTTCGAGACGATTCTAATGAGTAGTAACACAATAGGTTTTGGGCTACAATTAGTGAGAAAATGTTAGATTTATTCTGTTTACTCCCTCTCATCTGGAGCCCTGAGTTGGATCAAGTGTTTACCTGATGAAGGTGGCATTCCTTGCATCATCTGTTGTACAGGAGGGGGAGGGGGTGGGGCTGATGATGATGATGATGGGGCTGGAGGTTGCTGAGGGGGTGGGGCATCTGCAAACAACTGATGGGGCCGGTCTGTCAGGGAAAGAGGGTTCTTTGCTGCCATCATTCTCTCTGAAAAAGAGGTAAATAAGGTACTTCAGGCAAATACAGTAAAACCTCTCTATAATGACCACTAAATAGAAGGCTAATTGATTGTCTAAAAGACAGATGACAGCTTAAAGCAAGGTGAATGAAAAACAGAAAGCTCCTGAAGGAGCTTATTTGTTTAATGTTCACCTTTGCTTTAAATAGCCACCTGCCTTAAACACCTGACAATTAACACAAGAGGTCATATTAGAGAGGTTATACTGTGTATCAAGAATGCAAGATAAGATTGAATGAAGAGAAAATTTGCAAATATCTTATCCTGAATTTCTTTACAACTTTATTGTAACTACTTATTTAAAGACAATTATACATGTAATTAGTAGTCAACTCATTGATTACATTCTGAAGCGTCTTTACCTATTACTCAATAAAATACACCTTTTCATGCATTTAATGTATTCACCAACACAAGAAAATAGTTCCATTTTATACAGTCATGAATATTTTTCATAAGAAATAGGTTCTATAGAATAATAGACTACCAGATTATGACTTATCTGGAGCCCTGTCTTTCCCTGTACTATTGGGTAGAGACAGTAAACAAATTCAACCCTTTACTCCATATATACACATTTTTACACATTTGATATATTCCTGCACTGAAGAAAATAGTTCTAATTTATACAGTCATGAAACATGTATCTTAAGAAATTTGTCTATATCATAACTGAGGGTAGCTTAAAGCAGGCTGAAAGTAAAGAAGAATGTGCCTTAAGGCACATTCTTCTTTACTTTCAACCTGCTTTAAGTGGACACCTGTTTTAAATACTAGAAAGAGACTATGAAGTGATGGGTTGAACAGGAAATAATAACTTCTTGTCCACTGTACTATTGCGGAGAAACAGTGAATTTTCTTTAAAGTTTACCGGCCGCTGAGCCATGTCTCTCTCCCTTGGCATCTTTCCTGAAGGCGTAGGATATACTAATAGGTCTATTGCACAGGTACTGCCCGTTCATGGCTTCTATAGCTGCATCAGCCGCCTCAAAACTGGCAAAGTTTATAAACGCATAACCCTTTGAATTGCCTGTGTCTGGGTCACGCATGATCTGGAAAAAAAGTTAGGAAAACTATTAACAAGGATTTTAATACACTTCGCACACGCCCCTATATAAACAAAGAAGGGACATATCTGTGTTTGAATTCTCTATAAAACACTCACGCGCTGTAACATTCTAACCTGACGTCATATGGCTTGGAAAATGTGTACGTCAAGAAATATAGCGCCCTTGCTTCGGTGCAAATTAAGGTTAAATTATATGTAAGAATCGAAATAATAAATAAATACCAGTGTTTTATCTTGCAATCAAACACGGGTAGTCGTTGAGATGCTTGTAATTAAACCACTCGGCCTAAAGGCCTTGTGATTAAATTACTACGCATCTCAACTCCTACCAGTGTTCGATTGCACGATAAAACACTGGTTTGAATTTATTATTTTTTAATTAAATATTTCACTTTTTTTCTTCTAAATTTCAGTAGATTTGAATCTTTTCCAAGTCCAAATAAGGTTAGTGTGAAATCAAGGTTGTGTGATATGGATGGATCGAAATGATCCAAGGCATCAACTGTATAAGTAAGAAAGCATTCTGCTAAGCCGTGTTGATACTTAATTAAATAATAAAATCTGGTTAGACTTGTATGGACGTCCAAATGGACTGATGCAATCACTATTTGACTCCTGCATCAATAGAAAAATCAAATTTTTTAATTTTAATGTCAAACAATTAGGAGTCTGATCAGTCGCCGAGATACTAAGTCTCTGATCTGGCTCCAAACTGTTTGCAATTTGTGTAATGCATTAGTTGGGAGCAGTGCTCCAGATAAGGGAGAGTAAACTGAACAAATCCAAGCTTTTCTAAAAATCATTTTACTACCAAATCCTATGTTGTTACTACTCATTAGAATCGTCTCTTTGAGACGATTCTAATGAGTAGTGACACCATAGGGTTTAAAGCAGAAATAAAGATTTTAGTTTTTGAAATGCTCTCCATATCAGGAGCCCTGGTTGGGAGGGGAAAAAAAATCAAACCGCTGCACTGTTATAGAATTACCTTGGGTGTCTGTAAGATGACACCGAATGCACTGAATGTGTCATACAATAATTTCTCGTCCACCTCGGGATCTAAGTTTCCTATGAAGATGTTGGCACCCACATCCAGGTTCCTCTGGTTGGCAGATGCCTGAAACAAAACAAAACTTAGCAATACAGTGAAACCCCTCTATTACGACCACTACAAAGAAGGCTAATTGATTATATAAAAGAAATGTGACAGCCTAAAGCAAGGTGACAGTGAAACAGAACGCTCCTAAAGGAGCGTTCTGTTTTACTGTCCCCTTGTTTTAATCAGTCAACTGACCTTAAGTAAAACACCCAATTATTATCGCAACTTAGTGGCCCTAATAAAGAGGCTTTACTGTATATAAATTCAACCTAACCGTCATAGAAAGTAACATTTTCATGAATCTACCTGTCCTGATTTGAGTCAAAGGAATCTTTACAGATGACTGTTTAATATTGTGGTCTGTTCTACTGTTTCAAAGCTAGATTTAAAACAAGATAACTGCACAAAGATCAAAATGATTGTCTAATTCTTTGCATGCTTGAAGTGAAATCTTGACTATCTTTGCTTTTCAGGATCTAAACTATGTTTGACACCCTCATCCTGTTTTGAAAGGTAATTTAAAAAATTCTATCATTAAAACTGTTGCCGACAACAACTTTTACAAATGACAAACGTACCCAGTATGCAGAGAGTTAATCAGATGATTTGATACACAGCGTCTGATCAGGATTTAAACTGTTTGAAAACTCGCCTGTATTATTGAAAGGGCTAGATCACCCAATTGGTATGACAGGAGAATTTTTTTAAATTAGTGATGAGATATCAATAAATTACCTTATTGACTCGTATGGGTTTCCCATACATTTTGATCATGTTCATAATTTTGATGGCATAGTCAGCATCTTCCTCTCCCATAAACTCCACAAAGCCATAGCCCTGGTGGTTCTGGGTCACTCTGTCCTTGGGCATGTGGACATTCACTGAAATTCCACATAGTACAGTCAAACTTGGGTTAACCCATTACTCAAATAGATATGCCTTGTCTTTAAAGTTTTTACACATTTATTTATTCCCCACTTAGTTAACCTATTACCCCAATAGCCAGTCTCTAATTTTGAAGATATGTGACCACTTAAAGCAGGTTGAAAGTAAAGCAGAATGTGCCTTAACTCATTGAGCCCTAGCGACGCAAATATGCGTCATTTACCAAGCGTGTACCTGTGAAGGGTACACCTGTCCTATGCAAACAGTGAAGTCCCTGATTAGAGGGCTCCTGCAGGAGCCCTCTGATCAGGGACTACACTGTTTGTCATTTTGCAATTTATTACAAAAAACAACCCTAAATAGTCTAAAATGGACCAGCCTTTATTGCAAACTGGAATTATCCATTGGAAGTTTCAGGGGATAATGAGTTAAGGCACATTCTGCTTTACTTTCAGCCTGCCTTAGGCTGTTATCTGCTAAAATATAGAAACTATGATTTTAATTTGTGACAGTATGAATTGGAACTATTTTCCTTAGCAGAGAAATAAATTAAAGGCGTAAAAAGGTACAATGTATATTTATAGGGTTATGGGTTATCCCATTACTAAATAGATACGTCTTGTCTTTTTACACATTAATAAACTCCCCAACTTAACCCATTACCTCATAGCCAATTTCTAGTTTTGAAGACAGATGTCCACTTAAAGCAGGTTGAAAGTAAAGCAGAATAGGTCTTAAGGCGCATTCTGCTTTACTTTCAGAATGCTTTTAGCTAAAAAAATTTAAAATATTCTTATGGTACATATTCATGACTGTATAAATTGGAACTACCGTATATTCTCTTGTGCAGGAATAAATGAAAAGGGTAAAAAGGCGTATTTATTGGGTAATCGGTTAAGAAAATATTTCCTCTTTATACTACACTGTACAGTTATGAATATACACCATAATACGGCAATAGGTCTTCACCCAGTTTTAACTGTTTTGATCAATATCAAATGTCCTCTTTTTCTCAACTCAATTAATGGGGAGAAGTTTAAAAATTAAAATCTTTATGTCTCCCTTAAACCCAATGGTGTCACTACTCATTAGAATCGTCTCGAAGAGACGATTCTTATGAGTAGTAACACCGCAAAAATTGGTGATGAAATGAGTGAGAAACTGCTGGATTCGTTCAGTTTACCCCCTCTTATCTGGAGCCTTGCTCGTCTTATCTGGGACCATGTTCATTAGTTGTTAACTGACTGCAGGGCTCCAAATAAGTGATTTTAAAAACTAAAAAGTATTTCAAAAATCAAAATCTTTATTTCGGAATTAAACCCTATGGTGTCACTACTCATTAGAACCACCTCGAAATGACGATTCTAATGAGAAGTAACACCATAGGATTTGGCACTGATATGAGTGAGAACATGTTGGATTTGTTCAGTTTAATCAGGGCTCCAGGTAATAGGGATTCAACTGAACAAATTCAACATTTTCTCCATCAGGTCAGCACCAAATCCTATGATGTAACAACTCATTAGTATCTTCTGGAAGAGACGATTCTGATAAGTAGTCACAATATAGGATTTATGGCAGAAATTTTTTTTTCAGTTTTTGAACACCCCCCCCCCCCCCCCCCCCCAAATGGAGCCCTGGGTCCATGCTTATAAAGCCTTTGAGTTGAGAGTTTAGCCTTAAATTATTCTCAAGTATTTGATTGGTCAGATTTGAGCCTAGGCTCAAATCTGACCAATTAAATGCTTGAGAACGAACTCAGACTCAAATGAAACGCTTTGTAAGCGCTGGGCCTGGTTGACTCCCATTTATCTGGAGTCCTGCAAACAACATCTTTTACTTCACTTACCCACTGGCCCGGCCTGTAGAAACAACTCCCATAGTATAGCCTCAGAGACTTTGTCATCTAATCCACCCACATAAACAGTAGCATCTGGAAACCAACAAATAGTGTTAACCCATTACCACATAAATACACCTTTTTACGCCTTGTATTTACTCCTCCTCTGAAGGAAAAAGTTCCAATTTATACTGTTATGAAAATGTATTGTAAGAAATATTTTCTAAATTCTAGCATATAATAGCTTAAAACAGGCTGAAAGTAAAGCAGAATGCGCCTTAAGGCGCATTCTGCTTTACTTTCAACCTGCTTTAAGTGGTATCTTCAATACTAGAAACAGGCTATGGGGTAATGGGTTAATTTAAATGATTGCTTGACTGGTATCCTTTTTCTGTATCAGTGTTAGATTATACTTATTCATTTTCTTATACATTTTGTTGAAGTCTTGAAAACATTTTACCTCAAGAGCGCTTGTGTGCACTGCACAATGAAGACATATATTAAATCGAAGTGTCTATTGACACGTACGGTGTTAGGGTAAAAATTACACTTATCGTGAGAATCACCCACCATGTCAGAAAGTTTCCGCCCTCAGAATTGCAATCATTGTATGCGATTTTATATGATTAAATTTCTAATGAAAATGAACCAGAACTGTATAAGAATACTTTTTAATGATATTGTTAAAACAAAAACCTCATAATTTGTTACTTATTTGATACAATTTACGTGCAAACGTATGGTACACGTTTACCGTATGCGTCCGTGATAGAAAGATAGCATAGATAAAGACAGACGTCCAGGCAAAAGTATTTTGTTTCAGATACATATAATCACAACTTAATTTAATAAATAGTGTAAAATAAGAAAATTAAAAAAAACTTACCTGTTATATGCAATTGTACAAATAAAATCCAATTTACACAACACACTGTTTAACGATCTCATTCACGCTGAATACAGCTAGTAAACTGCGTTGAAATTACAATAAAGAATTCTGTCACCACAAGTTATATTGTTTTTCCACGGTTACATATTGTACACTTAAAATTCAGTATTCTCCATGGTATTATCCATAACTCCAAACGTATATATATCGTTGAAAACTTGAGTTAAATCCAGACCATGAACATAAATGTAGTCATTGTAGTATATTTGCACTTTAATCAACGTCTCACTATGAAAATCACTTTGAAACTGGCAAAGGATTTGGGGTGGGAACTCGGGATAACATTACAGCTTGGATCCACCGCGATTGCAGCTTGGATACACATCATAATTTACCTGTAATTTAGATTGCGTGTACCGCAAACATCAAACAACAAGCGCGCGTTGAGTTTCAGATAGGTGTGAATTACCTAACTGTCCAAATGACAATAATTGCTTTTACTCGGCTTATTGTTTGTTACTCAATCAAGCTGTTTGCTATTCAAATGTCAAACAGCGCGTGGCAACAAAATATGCTCAAGTAAAATGACCAAGCGAAAAAGCTGAATTCTTCATGCTAGTAACCTATATAACCGCAATGCAAATCTCAGCTCATCGGATAAACTGGTTCTCTCGAGAAAAACTATATCCTTGCATTTGTCTCTTCCATTTGTCTCTTCCATTATCTGTGTATCTTGCAACTATGGCTTTGTACGTTGGAGTAAAATCAGTTATGTTCACGAAATCAGTCAGTTTAAATTAATGTTTTACCTGTTTAATATTTTAATCCACATATTTCAATCAATACCAATAACGAAACACTAGCAACACAACTTTGACCGTAAAACGGTATAAATTGCCGTACGTGTCATTAGCAAGATTTTCTCTTCATAAACGTACAAGAAAGACAACTCCAATTCTGAACATTCCTATTACGAGTTATCGTTCTTGTACGTGTCAATAGATAGAATCATAGAAAACTTGCTAATGACACGTATGGCAATTTATACCAATTTTTACTGTGTTTAAGCTCTGCCAATATGACAGTTTCCCAACGATAGGTTATTTTTATCGACATAATGGCTTATTAGAGGTAATAGAATAACGACCAAAAAAATCTGGTAAAAAATGTCATCTGCTTTATTTTTTAGAACATTTAATGATATGACCTGCGTACTGAAACCTTGATTGTAATTAATGTTTTACCTGTTTAATATAATAATCCACATATTTCAATCAATACCATTATACCAATAACGAAACAATAACATCAAAACTATGACCGTAAACGGTATAAATTGCCGTACGTGTCATTAGCGAGTTCTTGCTACAAAAACGTACAAGAAAGACAACTCCAATTCTTAACATTCCTATTGCGAGTTATCGTTCTTGTACGTGTCAATAGATAGAATCATAGAAAACTTGCTAATGACACGTATGGCAATCTATACCAATTTGTACTGTGTTTAAACTCGGCAAATATGATAGTTTTCCAACGATATGCTGGTTTTATCGACTTAATGGCTTAGTAGAGGTAATAGAACAATGACAACAAAAATCTGGTAAAAAATGTCATCTGCTTTATTTTTTAGAAAATAAAAAGATATGACCTTCGTACTGAAACCTTGATTATAATTAACAGTTTACCTGTTTAATATTATAATCCACATATTTCAATCAATACCAATAACGAAACAATAACATCAAAACTATGACCGTAAACGGTATAAATTGCCGTACGTGTCATTAGCGAGTTCTTGCTACAAAAACGTACAAGAAAGACAACTCCAATTCTTAACATTCCTATTGCGAGTTATCGTTCTTGTACGTGTCAATAGATAGAATCATAGAAAACTTGCTAATGACACGTATGGCAATTTATACCACGTTGAAATGTCTTAATATTTCATCCATACGATAGGTATCCTCTATTTCATCGACTTTATGGATTAATAGTGTGGTAATAAAATAGAATAAAAACAACAAATCATAAAAATGTCATCTGCTTTTTTAGACATTAACAGATATGATTTGTGTACGGATTTCAGTATGGATTAACCTTTCACCTGTTCAGTTATTAATCCATATATATATATGTGTGTGTATATCAATTCCAATAACTAAACAATATACAAACAAAATAACGAACTAAAACGTATTATAAATCGCCGTACGTGTCATAAACGAGTTCTTGCTACAAAAACGTACAAGATCCATTTCTTTACATCGCTATTTGTTCTTATGGTCATCATAATATTTTATTTTTCGATTTAAACGTATGCAAATTGATTCAACTTATGTGAATTTAAATAGATAACTCATATCAAACCACTCAAAAATGTGAGAAATTCTTTGCTTTGTTATAAGCAAACTGTGAGAACATCAACAGCAGGTATATTCAATTAAAACGGTTGTTTATACTTCTTATTTTCAAATTCATCAAAATAAAAAAACAGATTCATAAAAATACTTACCTATAATGTACATTTATCATGATTGCATTTTATAAAATGCTAAAACATACCGTTTTAATGCGTTTTGGTTACTTTCAACAAATATAGGGCGGAAACTTTCTGGGGGTGAATGTGATTCTTACGATAAGGTGAAAATTATGTGCATACGTGTCAATAGAAGCTTTTTTGCTTTTCGTACGTACGTGTCAATAGACTCGGCCATATTAAATACGACTCCATATTACCCATAGATTCTAAAGAGTAGTAACACAATAAGATTTGGTGCTGAAATGAGTGAGAAAATGTTTGACTTGTTGAAATAACTCTCTCTTATCTGGAGCCCTGATGATTGTCATTTTATCTGATATCTCCCCTTTGCCACCAAATTTGTAATGTACACTGGCAGAGGGTAAACTCTAACTACAGCATCCCCTCTCTACGACACCCAATGGGAGACCAAAATTATGTGCATTGTTCTGAGGGAGTAGTATTAGGGAGGGAATTTGGCTCACATTTGCAAACAGCTTGAATCCAGATAAGATGCCGCGCTACACGGCGTCTGATCTGGATTCAAGCAATTTGCCACTCTTCATTAAGTTTTTTCTGTCAAAATGTCTAATATGTTACTTTGAGAAAAACAGCAGAAGACAATGCAGCCTGTAAAAGGTTGGACATAATTGTCCTGTTTCCTGAACTGTGACAAGGGTTGCTGTAAGGAGGGAGTCGTTGTTGGAAGGGCCCTTGTAGGAGGGAGCACTGTTCCACCCATCTAGATGGTGCAGGACATTGCAGGGCTCCAGATAAGGGGGGTATTTCAAAAACTAAAATCTTTATTTCTGTTTTAAACCCTATGGTGTCACTACTCATTAGAATCGTCTCTTCGAGACGATTCTGATGAGTAGTAACACCATAGGATTTGATGCTAAAATAAGTGAGAAAATGTTGGATTTGTGTAGTTTTCTCCCTCTTATCTGGAGCCCTGAGGACATTGCCTAACTTTGCTTCCCATAGGAACATTCAACAATTTACAATTAAAGCTGACTGTTGGAATGTTTATAAATACAGTGGAACCCCTCCATACCCGAACTTCTAAATACCCAAGCTCTCTCTAAACGGGACAAAAACTTTGGTCCCCTTTCCAACCCTTCTTTATTTTAACCCATTACACCATAAAAACGCATTTTTAAGCCTTGGATTTATTCCTACACTAAGGAAAATAGTTCCACTTTATACATTCATGAATCACCTGCATGAATATGTATCATCAGAAATAGTTTCCTTTATTTTAACAGATGATGGCTTAGTGCAGGTTAAAAGTAAAGCACAGTATGCCTTAAGGCACAATATAATGTGACATTTTGCTTTTCTTTCAACCTGCTTTAAGTGGTCAGCTATCTTCCATACAAGAAACAAGCTAGCCTATGGAGTAATGGGTTAAAACCCCTCTGAACTGGAAACCGCTCTGAACTGGGTTTCACTGTATTCCATTTCCTCAGTCACAAAAAAAAAATTAACATTAGCAAAATGACTGTTGTGAAAGTAGTTAATGACATTATGTGACTTCCCCATGTACCCATATTGTCCCAAGTTGCACAAAATCTTGGGGAAAATCCCACAAACTGGAAGGAAGCGTCCACTTCGTTGCATGACTGCAACCGGGGTTGACCCAGACAGATCTGTCCTCGGACCTTGCCTGTTTCTGACTTACAAATAGCCTTTCCGATGGCAACAAACTAGTGCGGCATAATCTGTTGCTAACTCAAAATCCTGATCGCCATTTCTACCAAATTTTAAGTCTTAGGTTCAAACCCTCGGTGACCGTTGATGCTTGACCAGTGAGCTATTCAGACTATTTGTTTTGTTTTGTTCATAAATTGCTGTTTTTTATGCTTTAAATATTGCTGGTTTTTTTAAGTGCGTTCATTCGAGACAAATCAATTCTCTATTCAAATCTTTCATAACCCGTTACCAAGCTGTTAATGGCACATGGTATGTTATGAGGCTTAGAATGTAAATATAGTTTGATAACTTGGAAATTTATAACCAACCTCATTATTTACCAACAACATTGTGGGTGGGGTATGTTTTTGTCTCATCAGGAGCGTTATTTTTAAAGAATTTGAGACGGGACGACGGCTAGTAATGTACAAACGATCAGAGGGATAAATAAGGAATACACTCTGATGTATTACAAGAAATTTCAGTTCGGCATAAACATTCGTCTAATAAACGTTTACCTTGGTTTCTCTCCGCTATTGGCCCGGCTGCCATAATGACGCCATGTGTATGTATTCGACTTCCGTTTTATTGGTTCCGGCTTCCATCTAATTTGGGTGGAGCCGGGTTCTAAAAATAAAACCCGAGCTTTTTGTTAAAACTTGGACAATTTACGGTATCAAACGTGTATATTTTAGAAAAAGGAAAGAAACGACTTAATATTTTTTTCATTTCTAGCGATTGTACCTCACAATATTCTGATTGTTGCATTTCCGCCATTTTACCAATTGCTATGATGTCTCGTTTTACTGTCACAACTCTTTTATATATTTTTTTATTATATCATTTAAAAATAGAATCATTCTTTCAATAGTAGGCCTATTTTCCACACATGCACTAATGTTTCAACCTTTGCAGGCTCGCTTATTGTGTACATAATTGTCCCTTAATATTCATTCAGTTAGTCATTCTCTTATTCATTCATTACTTCCCCCCTAAAACCATGGTGTAAATACTCTGAGCTAAAACTGAAAAAAGAAACACATTTTAGTCAAATCCCTTTTAATTATGATGTTTTTCATTTAAACGGATCACTGACAATATTATCAATGTCTATATCTTGCAAATTTACTCACTCACTTTCTCACTCACTTATTCACTCATGCACTCATACATTCATGCTCTTACCCATGCACTCATTCATGCTCGTACTCAAATATGCACTCACTGACTCACTCTTTTATTTTCTTGCTCACTCATTTACTCACTCACTCGCTCACGCACACACCCACGTACAAACTCATGCACTCATTCATGCTCTACACGTGCACTTAATCAAATATGCACTCACTGACTCACTCTTTAATTATCTTCCTCACTCATTTACTTAGTCACTCACTCAGTTACTTATTCACTCACTCACTAAGTCATGTACCCACTCGCTCATTCATGTACTCACTCGCTGACTTACTGACTCGCTCACTAATTCATTTAATTTACTTCCTCACAAACTTACTCACTTATTAACTCACTTAAGTACCTACTTACTTATGTACTTATACAATCACCGACTCACTTCCTTAGTCACTTACTTTCTGACTCACTCCCTAACTAACTAAGTCAAATACTCACTCGCTCATTCACTTAATCACTCCCTAACTAACTTGCTTATTTTCTCACTTACACACCTATTCACTTATATATTTATGCACTTACTGACTCACTTTCTTACTTACTTACTAATTTCTGACTCACTAAATAACTCATTTACTCACTCATTTACTCACTCACTTACTAACTTACTTATTAACTCACTTACACACCTACTTACTAATATTCTTATACACTTACTGACTCACTTTCGTACTAATTTAATTTCTGACTCACTAACTAACTCACTCACACACTCACTCACTCACCCGCCCGCTCACGCACTAACTCAATTGTGCACTTACTCAATAATGCACTCACTGACTCACCCATTTTGTAATCACTCACTCAATTACTCACCAAATGACTCATTCACTCGCCCATTTACTGAATCGCTAACTAACTTACTTAATCACTCATTTACTGACTCACTCACCTACTGACTGACTCACTCACTCACATATGCACTTACCCAAATTATTTTGCACTCACTGACTCGCTCTTTTTTTCTTGAGCACTCATTTACTTATTCACTCAATCAATTACTTATTCACTCACTCACAAAATCATTCATTTACTCATATACTCACTCACTAACTTACTCACTCATTCTCCCACTTACATACCTACTAACTTATATAATTATACAATCTCAGACTTACTTCTTTAGTTACTTACTTTCTGACTCACTAACTAAGTGGACTTAGCATTGGGTCCTGATATTCTGTATTTGCTCCCCCTCTCTGCGGCATTGAATTAGCCTGTAGATAGCAGAGGCAACCTTAAACTCCACTCACTTACTCACACACTTACTTAAGTCACTCACTATCACTCACTGACTTTCTCGCTCACTCTTTCACTGACTCACTTGCTCATTCATTTACTCACTCACTAAATAACATGCACACCACTCACTCACTTACTCACTCATTTACCAATTCACTAACTTACTCACTATTTCACTTACTTACTTACAAATACTTATATAATCATACAATCACCGACTCACTTACTTTCTTTCTGACTCACTGACTCACTCACTAACCAATTAACTCACTCACTCGCATTGGACCCAGGGTTACTGTATCTGCTTCCTTCTCTCTGTGCGTCCAATTAGCCAATTGATGTTAGAAACAAACATGAACTCCACTCACGCACTCACACACTTACTTAACTCACTCACTCTCACTCACTGACTTTCTCACTCACTCTGTCAATGACTCACTTACTCACTCATTCACTCACATACTGGCTTACCCACTCACTGTCTCATACTCACACTCATTTACTCTCTCACTCACTCTCGCTCACTTACTTGCTCACTCACTCTGTCACTGACTCACTTACTCATTCACTTACTCACTCATTCACTCCCATACTTGCTTACCTACTCACTCTCTCATGCACACACTCATTTACTTACTCTAACTCACTCACTTACTTACTCACTCACTCTGTCACTGACTCATTCACTTACCCACTCATTCACTCACATACTGGCTTACTTACTCATCCTCTCATGCACACATTCATTGACTCACTCTAACTCTATTTCTTGCGCTCACACTCTGTCACTGACTCACTTACTCATTCACTTACTCACTCATTCACTCACATACTGGCTTAACTACTCACTCTCTCATGTACACACTCATTTACTTACTCTAACTCACTTACTTCCTCACTCACTCTGTCACTTACTCACTTACTCATTTACTTAATCACTCACTTACATACTGGCTTACCTACTCATTCTCTCATGCACACACTCATTTACTCACTCTCACACACTTACTTGCTCACTCACTCTGTCACTGACTCACTTACTCATTCACTTACTCACTCATTCACTCACATACTGGCTTACCTACTCACTCTCTCATACTCACACTCATTTACTCACTCACTCTTACTCACTTACTTGCTCACTCACTCTGTCACTGACTCACTTTCTCATTCACTTACCCACTCACTTACATACAGGTTTACCTACTCACTCTCTCGTTCACACACTCAGTGACTCACTCACTCTCACTTACTGACAACCTCACTTACTTGACCACTGATATTGGCTTGCTCACTCACTCATTCACTTAGTGACTCGCTCCCTTGCTCCCTAACTTTCTAACCTAATAAAATCACATTCTCAGTTACTAACTCACTCACTCACTCACTCACTTGCTTACTGACTGACTTACCTATAAACACACTCACTTTATTTCTCACTCACTCACTAACTCACTCGCTCACTGACTTGCTCTCTCACTTGGTTATTTACTCTCACCCTCACTTATATAATTCACTTATTTATTCTCTGACATACTAACTCGCTCACTCACTCACTTTCTCACAATCAACTTCTCACTCATTCATTCACTCACTCACTCACTCACCATGCTGGCTGGGCACTCACTCACTCACTCACTTACTTGCTTGATTGCTTACTATACTCACTTACTTTTATACTTATTCACTTACTTACTAACTCACATGTTCTCACTCACTTCAGGGGGCGTAGCCAGGCTGAAATGAATGCTACCCACAGCATGGGGAGGGTGCGGGAAGGGGACACCCCTTCTATTGGTGGGGGTTTCGGGGGCCTCCCCCGGGAAAAAATGGAAATTAGAACTAAAATGGTGTAGAGCTCTGAAGTGTGTTTAGAGGGATTTGGAGCACTGAATACGATCTATGTGAGCTATACAATTGTGTTCAAAACTCCGTTATAACATAACACTAAATGTTGTGATTAACATTTGTTCTGCTAATTTAGCCGCACGAGAGGCACATGAAGCACCGTAGTTTTTTATGAAGCCGACTTAAATTTGTAGTTGGTAAGTTCCTGAATTTCCGAAGGTCGAACTTGAAAAATGCAAGTGAGGCGCGCGCGCCGGGTTTCGGTGGTCCTCCCCCAGGAGAAAAATGGAAATAAGAACTGAAATGGTGAGCTCTAAAGTGTTTTTGAGGGAATTTGGACGCTGAATACGAACAATTGAACCATACAATTGCGTTGTTAAAAGGACCCGTTTTTTTAGACATAACTTTAATCATGGAGAAATTACGTGTCTGCTCCGAGCTTTAATAAAGTTTATTTTGTGACTAATTTCTTCCATTGCTAGAACTATTTTACTTCAAGACGCACAGAGAAGTACATGAAACATTGTAGAAGTTTTCAGGTTGCCAACTTTGTAGTAACTATGTTCTTGATTTTCTGAAACTTGAACTTAACAAATGGAAGTGGGGGTCCGGGGGTCCTCTCCCGGGGGAAAAAACCCTGAAATGGTGAGTTCTGAATTGTGTTTGATGGGATTTGGGCACTGAATACGATCAATGTGACTAACCTATATATTTCCAAGAACTTTCGACTTTTAGACGATTTAGGTTAACATTGTACATACGATCCACATGTATATAATTATGAACTATGAAGAATTGTTGGTGGGGGATTTGGGCACTAAATACGAACTATGTGAACCATTCAATTTTGTTCAAAGCTTCGTTATATAAGACATAACATTGTATTCTGACTAACATCTTTTTCTGCTAGAACTATTTGACTCAATGTTTAGATGCACGCGAGGCACATGTAGCAGATTACATGTAGCACTGTATGCTTGAGGATGTCGTCTTTGTAGTTACTTAGTTCTTGGGTTTCTAAAACTTTAAATAGTCCAATGCTGGCGGGGGTCCGTGGGTTCTCCCACGGGGAGAAAAATGGAAATTAGAACTGAAATTGTGAGCTTTGAAGTGTGTTTTAAATCTTTATTTTAGACATTAAGGTCTACCCCATAGGTCTATTTGATTTTTCATTTTTTCAAACTGATGTTACGCACGTGCGTATGTGCATATCGTTGGCTACGCCCTTGTTAATATTTGACTTACGTACGCAATCACTCACTCTCCTACCCCAGGGCCGGATCCAGAAATTTTTCAGTGGGGGGGCACAGGTGGGGAGGGTATGGGAGGGATATAACCCCTCCCATAGGTGGGGGTCCGGGGGGCCTCCCCTGGATTTTTTTTTAAACTTGCATAAGAAATGGTGCATTCTGAGGGCATACGACAAACAAAGAGATGATAAATTTTCCAGGGTTTCCAATATTCAAAACACAGGCAACTGATCTCAATGCAAAATGTAGGGAAAAATTAAGTAGGAGTTTTTGAAGTGGAAAAGTAGGAAAAAGGAGGAATATGTTCAATAAAATAGTAGGAACTGTTTGATACAAAATACCACATGGAGTCATCGTGCTCATATAAATTTAAGTAATCCGCAATCTTGAGTTTAAGGCATTCTCACCCAAAGCCATTTTATTCTTTGGTTATGATTTATTCAACAGACCGAAGATGCGATCCAACAGGTTTAGGGGGGTCCGGGGGTACTCCCCCTGGAAAAATTTGAAATCAAGCGCTTCATTTCCTGCATTCTGGGCCATACTGAGGGTGCTTGAAGACTTATTAGGAAAAAAGTAGGAAAAGTAGGTGGTTTGGTAGAAAAATAGGAGAAAGTAGGAAGGTGATCAAAAGTTGGAAAATAGTAGGAAAAAGCAGGAACGGTTGAAGGCCTGAAAACAGGTAAAATACTAACATAAATCTATGTAAAAAATCGACTCAAAATATTTTTTTATTTAATCATTCTATGGTGAAAGGTTGTCGTCCAGCCATTAATCTCTAACCCTACCCTCCCATTCATATGCATACTGTTACAAGGGGGGTCCGGGGGCATGTCCCCTCCTCACACCCCCTGGAAAATGTATTCCCACATGATCAATGGTGCGTTCTGATGGGAGTTTTTTCGCATTCAAAATAGGTAAAATACTACATAAATCTATGTAAATATTCGATTCAAAATAACATATCAAATTCTTTAATATAGGATAATACCTTTGACAGATTGTTTTCTGGCCATTAACCTGAAACGTACCCCTACCCCCTCTGATTATTTTTCACACTGTCACTAAGGGGATCCGGGAGCATGCTCCGCGGGAACTTTTTAATTTCTAGATGGTCTCTGGTGTATTCTGGGGCGTTTTGCACATTCAAAACAGTTACAATAATAATATAAATATATATAAATATTCTGCAACTAATATTGGCAAAATTATTTGAGGGGAAAGGAGCTGGTCCTACATGCCTGGCATTAAAAAATGCCTTGCTTTTTGTTACCCTTTTTGTATTTTCATCAAATTTAATTGGATTAACAGGCCTGTAGGATATGCAATTTGGGGGCACAGACCTCAGGCATAGCTAGACCATTTGTGTACGTGCTGAATGCTTTCGCACATTCAAAACAGATAAAATACTTGCATAAATTTATGTAAAGATCTAGGTAACTTTTACTTACACACGTATTGGCAAAATTATTGGGGGGCACAGGGGCATTTATATTTTTTGGTTGGGGGAGGGGGGCACACCGTCGTGCCCCAATCCTTGTTACTACGGGCCTGTGTCGGGTTCAAACACAGACCAGGCATGCTGAGGACTTGAGGGGGCACAGGGGAAATTTTGGATTTACTGGTCTGTAGGTTATGCAATTTGGGGGCACAGGCATTTTTATTTTTTGGTTGGGAAGGGGGGCACACTGTCGTGCCCCCTTCCTTGTTACTACGAGTCTGTGTTGGTTGGGGGAGGGGGCACCCAGCCGTGCCCCCATCATTGTTACTACGGGCCTTTGACGGGTTCAAACACAGACCAGGCATACTGAGGATTTGAGGGGGCACAGGGGCAATTTTGGATTTACTAGCCTGTAGGATATGCAATTTGGGGGCACAGGCATTTTTATTTTTGATTGGGGAGGGGGGCACAGGGGACACACTGCCATGCCCCCATCCTTGTTACTACGGGCCTGTGTCGGGTTCAAACACAGACCAGGCATACTGAGGATTTGAGGGGGCACATGAGCAATTTTGGATTTATTGGCCTGTAGGACATGCAATTTGGGGGCAAACATAAATAAAAAATTCAGGCCAACTGGGGGGGGCACGTGCCCCCTGTGCCCCCCCCCCCCCGGTAAATCCGTGCCTGTACCCACTCACTCGCTTTCTCACTCACTCAATTATGCTGTGTTAATGTGTATCCTTAAAATTTGGGTAAATAAGCCAGCAGAACATTGCAGGGCTGCCATTTCTCCGGATTTTTCCTAAATCTTCGGCTTTTTTCTAGTACATGGTAGCTTGAAGTAGGTTGAAAGTAAAGCAGAATGCGCCTTCATGCGCATTCTGATTTACATTTAGCCTGCTTTAAGCAGGCACGTGTCAACAAAACTAGAAACAGGCGATTGGGAAAAGGTACGATTCGTTTGCAATACATGTCGAAAAATCACAATTTTAGCCTTTTTACAATGTATGTGTTATAGACCCAGTTGAGTCCACATTCCCCTATATATGCCATAGGCAAATAGTGTAGACTCTGAACAGATGCTGTTTGCTTTATAAAATTTTCACTATGAAACAAACACACGTGTGAAAATTTAGACAAGGCATCCCTTAGATAAAACTGGGCTAATCAAATGTGTAAGCATGAATGAATTCACTGTTCAACAATAGGTTAATCTGTAAGTCAAGTAGTCACACTTTGAACAACCTGAATGTTAGTTCACAAGGCGGAACTTTGGATAGTTTTCACCAAGTAAGTATAACTTTATTTGAAATTGGTGATAAATTCCACATTTTGACATAATCTATGCCGGACGTACACACAATCTCCATTTAAGTGGCCACCTCCTTCTTTATTCTATCTCTTTTATGTGGTTAAATTTATGTGGTTAAGCCACTTATATGAAATCTAACTTTGTTATAGAATGATCTGGAGGCTACCCCTACCCCTATGCCCCACAACTTGCCAGGTTAATGTTACAAGAAATGGCCAGGTTAATGTTACAAGAAACTGCCAGGTTAACATTTTTTCTCTTGTGTGTCTGGTTATTTTAGTCAATTTTAGCCACGTAACTATCATTTTGTGAGCACCTCATTTGGCACCCATTTGGGCTCAATTTTTTCCTCCAGGGCTGCCATAAGTTGATCATATAAATCCTAAGATTTCAAATTTTCAATTTTTCAGACGCAAAACAGATGCTTTTAAAAAACAGATTAAAGATAAAGCAGAATGCGCCTTAAGCCGCATACTGCTTTACTTTCAGCCTGTTTCAAGCGTCCATCTGCTATGATAAAAATCCGAAGACTTAGGAAAAATCCGGATAAATGGCAGCCCTGCTTCCTCTACTGTACTGTCCGGGGCACTCTAGTATTAGTTTAGGTGGGGCGAATGGCCTCAGTCCCGAATCGGATGTAGGGGCGAAGTTTAGCCGGTCCCTCGGAGGCAGCACATTTTTTTGTCTTACGAAATTATGTAGTCTAAAATGTGAATGAAAAAGATAAATTAACATACAAAATGATTTATTATATAATAGCTCTGATTATACTTATCATTTGCGTATGTTCTTTGTGTGTTTTATATAAAAAATATATCAGGTAAGTTCAAATTTCCACATTGTCACTAGAATTCGCGGACTTGACAGATCGGCTTAAAGCCCGCCGCTTAATCTGCTAAATGATTACATATTTCCTTAGCTTAAATTCTTATTTAGCATCTTCAAATGTCTAGTCCTGTTACGTATGTGAAATCTGCAGTATCGTGTCTGGTTGGTGAAAATCAAATAATTTGGGAATTTTGATTGAATTGTTGGATTTGATTTCCAATTCTCTTTTCCAGTCATCCGGGTATTTAATGTCATACGCATACTCTCGGTCTTTCATTCGGATACCGTCAGTCTTACTCGGCGAAATAATTAATTCTAATTTTCGGTAAAATTGCGCTTTTGCAACTTACGTAAGACCTTCGTAGTATCATAGGACCTATTCAGATAATAATTCGTGAAAAAGAATGAGATTAAATGCCCTGCTGCACAAACTTATGTAGATTTCATGTTTGTTGTCCCCGAGTGCGCATGCTCGCTAAGTGTAAACAAAGAGGGTGTGATGTCACACTGGAAAAGAGAATGCTAACTTATCAGAAGTTAAATGCGGACATATAGTGGTCTAGGCCAGTGTCCACAGAAGATCCTAAGGGTTTGAGGTCCTAAGGTTTATCAGAAAAGACCTGTTAGCTAGTTTTCCTGGATAGAAATTTTGCTAACTTATCAGAAAAGACCTTTTAGCTAGTTTTCCTGGATAGAAATTTCTTTGCTGGTCCCCATGATCTTCCTTACCAACAGGTTACCATGCAAGAGTAGACATGCCACCATCATTTTGTACTTCATTACGAAACGACCATGGGGGGGGAGGGGGATGTTTCAGGGGCGCTAGCCCCTGATTATTCTGTTGAAAAAGGTACGCAAAGTCTGATTTTGAGTTCAAAATCCTGTTATTTTCCAAGATAGCCTTTATTTCACGGGTGCACTATATAAACAGTAAACGTCGTTATTTCCCTACTTTTTTGGGGACCAGCAAAGTAAAGGCGTTCTGTCCTGATTTGTTTAAATATCATTTTTATGTGAGTTTGACTTATTAGGAACTGGGATTTTTTTTTCACAGATTGGGAATTATTTTAATAATTTCTCATTGGCAAACCAGAAAAATGCTGGGCTTCAAGTTGTATTGGTTTAATGACAGGTGACCACTTACAGAAGATTGAAATTAAAGCAGAATGCATCTGCTTTAAATAGTCTAAGCAGTATCATCTGCCAGGATATAGAAAATAATTCTTAATTGGCATATCCATGACTGTATTAACTTAATTAAGTGAAACTGTTTTCTTCTGTTTAAGCCAATAAAGGTGTATCTATGGGGTAATAGGCTATAACCATACCAAATTATTCATTTTCCTTCTTTTTTTTTTTTAGCTTGCCCTGATGAAAGTTTTGGAATGCTTATGTCGTCACCAAGTGCCTGACCTCACATTGTCATTCAGATTCTTGTTGCTGTTGGCATTAAATTGCAGTTTCAAGACTTGATCTATGCCCTTTTACCTTCAGCTTTCATACGATTCTTCTTCCAATACTGTCCACATTCAACTTACTGAATATTCTGACAGGGTTTCGCTAGAAGGAAAGACTAAAGTAAAAGCTGAAAGTATGACAGATAAGATTTAAAAATAGGGAGAAGAAATTAGAAGGAGTGGGCAGCAAGTTGAACCTTGAAGGCATCAATTGTGCTTGCTGACACTATGTTGGGTGAAAGCTTGTTCCATTCCCTAATTGTACAAGAGAAGAATGTAGACTGTAGGTAGTGGAACTGTATGGAATTTGGAAGGTGTGGCTGTGTGACTTAGAAAATATATTCAATTTCTGATTTCTTTAACTAATCCTGTCTTGGTTACATTTCTTTGGAATCGTCTTTTCAAGACGATTCCAAAGAGATGTCACAAGACAGGATTATAATTTAGATGGAGATATAAATAATAATTTAGACTTTTATAATCTGACTTATGACAACATTTGTTGTACAAAGTTTCATGAATGATGAAACGGGCTTCTGATCTCCAACACTATCTTGTATCACAAACTCAGAGTATTTAAACAACTTTGATTGTAGACCGAAGTTTCCAGCCAAGGTAACCTGCTGGTTTTGTGGGACTAGAACAAGTGTGCCATATGTGGAGGCCAACAGTTTTGAATGTCCAGCATGTGAGCAGTACAATGGATTTAATGAGGTAAGTGTTAAAATATTAAACCCCCCAGCCCCCCAAAATATCTGCCACAGTGATAACCTTTGCATAAGGTTTGGATCCAGATGAGACTCCGCATAACGTGGCCTCTAATCAGGATCCAAACCAGGGCTTTTTTACCTTCTATAACAGGGGCCCATAACAGGTGTCTTTCCAATTGCAAAAAGCCTTTTTTCCCAATTTTGGTGAAAGAATTTCCCAAAAATACAATGCATTATATGATTCTCACGAAAAAAAGCATATATTCTGAGGATGAAACTACATTAGAAGTGTCCAATTCAATTACCAGTCCTATTTTTAGCTCATCTGAGCTAGCTCAGGGTGAGCTTTTGCAATACTTGAATGTCCGTCGCCCGTCGTCAACAATTTTAGTGTTTACACTCTAGAGGCCACAATATTTATCCAATCCTCCTCAAACTTTCTCAGATTGTATATTACCATAAGAGTTCAGATGAGTTCGATTATGGTTGAAATCGCCCCAACAGGTCAAGAGTAATCTACCTTTGAATTACTGAAAACGCCATATTTAAGGGTGTTTACATTCTAGAGGCCACAATTTTTATGTAATCTATCTCAAACTTGCTCAGATTGTATCTAACCATAAGAGTTTGAATGAGTTCGATTATGGTTGAAATCAAACTTATAGGTTGAGAGTTATCTACCTTTGCATTGCTGAAAATGCCATATTTAAGAGTGTTTACACTCTAGAGGCCACAATTTTTATCCGATCTATCTGAAACTTGCTCAGATTATATATGACCATAAGAGTTCAGGTGAGTTTGTTTATGGTTGGAATCAGACCAATAGGTCGAGAGTTATCTACCTTTGAATTGCTGAAAATGCCATATTTAAGAGTGTTTACACTTCAGAGGTCACACTTTTTATATAATCTTTCTCAAACTTGCTCAGATTGTGTATTACTATAAGAGTTCAGATGAGTTCGATTATGGTTGAAATCAGACTAGTAGGTTGAGAGCTATCTACCTTTGAATTGCTGAAAATGTCATATTTAAGGGTGTTTACACTCTAGAGGCCACAATTTTTATCCAGTCTTTTTCAAACTTGCTCAGATTGTATATTACTATAAGAGTTCAAATAAGTGTGATTATGGTTGAAATCGGATTAATAGGCCAAGAGTTGTCTTTCCTTGAATCGCTAAAAATGCCATATCTAACAGCGTTTACACTCTTGCAACAACAGTTTTCAATGGATTTTGATTTTACTTGCACACAAAGTATATATTATATACCTATAAGTTCTCAAAGGAGTGCAATCATTGTTGAAATCTTATCCTTGTGGCAATAGTTATCTGCCCTTGATATACTTTGAAATTCGAGAAAAGACTTCATTTCAGTATTGTTCAGGCTCTAGTTATCTGCCCTTGATGTACTCTACTATACTAGAATTATGAGGTTGCAATCCAAATTTTTTACATGCTATACTTCAAATTTGAATGGATTTAGCTTAAAACGGATGAAACAGAAAGATGAAGCTATCAAGCTTCAGTACAACAGGTTAGCGATATCAGGGCCTTCAGGCCCTCTTGTAATGTTAAATAACTATTTATTAAACTAAAGCAACTTTCTGTTTTATATACTGTATTTATGTTGTTTTCAAGTGTCTTGAAAGTCAATTTACTTTCCCGATTTGGCTGAAAATCGCTGTTGAATTTCCTAAAATGAAAGGCTATAGACCCCTTCCCTTTGAAAATTCTATTTTTACAACAGTAGCAGAGGTATGTTGCAGCAGACAACAAAAATTACCCAACATGCAAAGAGTTAAACCCCATTCCCCACCCCACCCCTAAGAGACGTCGTTCTCTACCAGAAATCCTATTAGTATTTTGTATCACTTGTAAAGCTATACTACTTGTATTTGTAACTCTTTACATGCTTGGTAACACCTAATTATTAACACAATTTAGTGGTCACTTAACCGTCAAAATAGAGGGGGTTTACTGAACTCAGGGCGCCAGATAAGGGGAGTATTTAAAAAATTAAAATCTTTATTTCTACGTTAAACCCTATGGTGTTACTATTCATTAGAATCGTCTCTTTGAGACGATTCTAATAAGTAGTTTCACCATAGGATTTGGTTCTGAAATAAGTGAGAGAAAGTTGGAATGGTTCAGTTTACTCCCTCTCAGGGCACCAGATAAGAGTAGTTTTTCAAAACTTAAAATCTTTATTTCTGAATTAAACCCTATGGTGTCACTACTCATTAGAATCGTCTCGAAGAGACGATTCTAATGAGTAGTAACACCATAGGATTTGGTGCTGAAATGAGTGAGAAAATGTTTGATTTGTTGAAATAACTACCTCTTATCTGGAGCCCTGCCCTCTTATCTGGAGCCCTGCTTGTAAATGCTACAGGATGGAGACTACAATAGGACAATACCTGCCCAGTATGACGAGATGAGAAATGGGTCCACCCCGTGTAAAGAAGCTGAGTACATTGGGGGTGTAGACATACTATGTGACAGGTGCAAGCAAAGTCAATTGCTCAAGACTAAACAACTGGCAAACTTTGTGCCCTATAATGAGGTAAGAATTGAATGTTATAACCCTTTCTTCCATAGCCCAAAAAAAGCTAATCATTAAGAATTGAATTGTGTTTTGCCTTTGTTGCCTTTCATTTAACCCTTTACTTCATTGCCTGTTTCTGTTTTGGAAGACCAGGGGCCCCCAGGGACTAGTGGTATAGTCACTGTGACTTGCATCATTAAACTCCTCACCGCTGTTAGTTCAAATCCCAGTCGGGTCATTTGGATTTATCACGTGGGGAAGCCTTCCAGCTGGCTTAGGGAAGGTCGGTGGTTCTATCAAGTTGCCGATTTGTGTCTGAAATAGTGCATAAAGGGCTTCTGGGGTCTTCCTCCACCTGTAATTAGCTGGACATCGCGATATGACTGAAATAATACTGTTAACAGGGACATAATCATAACAAATCAAACTGTTTTTGAAGAAAGATGACCGCTTAAAGCAGGTTGAGAGATTTACATTCAGTCTGCTTTAAGCTCCCATCTGTTATGATATAGAAACTTATTTCTTATCATGATACAGATGCATGACTATACCGTAAAACTGTTCTTAGCTTACCTGCACCAAGAGATCATGGTGACCTGTAATGACGGCATCATGTCCACCATCTGTCTGTGAGTTCAAATTTATTTTGAAGGACATCTCCTCTGAAACTACTGGATGAAAGTTGATAAAATTTCGCATAGATTTTCTTAGGATAATTCCCTACAAGATTTTTTTTCAACTCACGCAGGACCATGCAAAACATTGGTTGCCATTGCAACAAAATTGAAAAACTTCAAATGATCTTCTTGTGAAAAACAACAGGGCCAATAGATTGGATATTTAGTGTATAATATCGCCTAGTAGCCTTATAAACACATTCAACCCTAGTGACGAGTTTACTTGTCATTTACAAACAATGTATCTGAGGAGTACACTTGTCCTATGCAAACAGCGTAGACCCTGACCAGAGGGCCCCTTAAGGAATCCTCTGATCAGGGTTCACACTGTTTGTAATTTTTCAATAAATTGTTAAAAACAACCCTTAATAGTAAACTTGAAAAATGGACTAGTCTTTATTTGAAACTGGAATTTTCCATTGAAAGTTTCAGGGGTGAATGGGTTATGTCTGTTAACCCTTAGCCCGCCAAATGAATTGTCGTCTGCTATATTTCTCGTCTGCTTCAAGTTTCAAAGTTGCTCAAAATTGCTGAAAATGTTGTCCGAGTGTCAAACAGCTTGGATCCGGATGAGACGCCGAGTTACTCGGCGTCTCATCCAGATCCAAGCTGTTTGCATATGGAGCTATAGTCATGAGTGGCAGGCTATTGGTTAAAATTATGAGCCTTGGGTCAAAATTGGCTCTGCCCATGAGGTTACTAGTTTTCATAGACTTATATGTAGGGAACTTTAAAAAAATCTTCTAGTCAAAAACCAAAAGGTCCAAAGCTTAGATATTTGGTGTCTAGTATCTACTGAAAGGCCACTTTCAAGTTTGTAAAAAGCAAAGCCCTTGTAACAGATAATTTCAATTGAAAGTTTAGATATTTCCACATATGTTATGATGAGTTCAAATACTGAAAGAAACTGGTAAATGTAAGCTTACACACCACTGCCGGAGTTTCCACGGGTCGCAAACTTTTTTTGACCGTTTGCATATCGCAACAGTTCCAGACTTTGCTATTTACAGGAAAATTACTTGTGGGAGGTCAATGCCTTTGAGAGACACATGGAGAAAGTGTACCGACTATGCGGAGACTGTGAGGAAAAGGTTCAGAGGGAACTCGGGATGCAAGATGAGGTGATTGCCAGGAGCTTGAATAACCTGGACACCACTGACAGAACCTTTCACCAGATAGACAACACTGATATATATGAGCATGTAAGTTGTGTGGCTTCAAGAACACATTTATATGGGTGATATATGTTGATTTTGCTAAAGTTGATTAAAACTCATTTATGCCTGGATAGTGCAATGACTGCTTAACCCTTTCCCTTATAGAAGCGACTTTTAGCGCATTCATTTTATTCATCCGCCAAAGAAAATAGTTCCATTTTATACTGTCATGAATATGTACCATAAGAAATATTTTCTATATCCTAGCAGATAGTAACTTAAAGCAGGCTGAAAGTAAAGCAGAATGCGCATTAAGGCACATTCTGCTTTACTTTCAACCTGCTTTAAGTGATCACCTGTCTTTAATGTTATAAACATGTTTATTGGGTAAAGGGTTAAAGCAAGGTGAAAATAATGCAGAAAGCAGAAGATGAAATATTCTCCCATTTTCGCCTATGTGGAATAGAGATGTGCCCCATGGGGAAGCGCTATATCCCCCATACCATGTGACGTATCATGTTAAATGGGAGAAAAAAAATCCAACAATCATTTTGTTGATGTAGGATAGAAATTCTCCCCCTAGAATCAGGAGGTTTACGCAGGGACTCAACAAGCCTTGTCCCTGCATGAATTTTCTGACCCTAGGGGGAGAAATTCATACCCTACATCAACACTCATGGTGGATTATTTTATGCTTTACTTCCTCCATGTTTTAAGTTGGCACCTGTATTTATCACTATTAACTCTTACCATGCTAGCAGCAGATATGACTACCAGTGCCACAGTCATTACAGGGCTACAGATAAGGGGAGTATTTCAAAAACTAAAATCTTTATTTCTGCTTTAAACCCTATGATGTCACTACTCATTAGAATCGTCTCGAAGAGACGATTCTATTTTTATCATTCTAATGAGTAGTAACACCATAGGATTTGATGCTAAAATAAGTGAGAAAATGTTGGATTTGTGCAGTTTATTCCCTCTTATCTGGAGCCATGCGTTACCTTTGTAAATTGTTTTGGCTCTGGATGAGATGTTGTGTAAGAATTACAGACGATTCGTCACCATGCAAATTCGTCACCAAAGCGATATATAGTAATGGCAAAAGACGATTCGTCACCAAAGACTTTGTATAGTGTATTTTCTTACCTGGTAATATATATATATATGATCAGGATCATTTTCTGTTAAATGTATAAGTTATATTGTTGAAATTGACTAGTATCGATAAGCCCATATGTATATTCTAGAATTTACAATTGTAATAGATCTATACAGGGCTGCCATTTCTCCGAATTTTTTCCTAGTACATGGTAACTTATAGCAGGCTGAAAGTAAAGCAGAATGCACCCTAAGGCGCATTCTGCTTTACTTACAACCTGCTTTAAGTAGTCACATGCGGTTACTAGAATAACCGGAATACACCGGAATACACCGAAATACACCTTACTATACCTATTATGGATCATGAAACAGTTTCAGTTGATGTATCTACACATTTTAAGTACTAATTTATTATATTTGCAAAGGAAATGTGCAATTTGTGGGTTATAAATGGTTTTTCTGTTGAAATCTTAACCGAAATCTACTTTTTAGGTATCATGTGAGAATTACCCATACGTGAGAATTACACCGTACAAAGTAGATTTTGGTTACGATTTCAACAGAAAATAAACATTTCTAACCCACAAATTGCATATTTCCTTTGCAAATTTAATATATTAGTACACAAAATGTGTAAATACATCATCTGAAACTGTTTCATGAGCCATAATGGGTATATTAAAGTGTATTTCGGTGTATTCCGGTGTATTCCGGTTATTCTAGTAACCCGTCACATGTTAACAAAACAAGAAAAAGGCTATAGGGTAAAGGTACGATTCGTAAAATCGCACTTGAAAAATGTAAATTTGGAAATCTTAGGATTTTTCATGTCAACTTATGGCAGCCCTAAATATATAAATTACTATAAGTATAAAAGATGAATCTAGATGCCGAAATTTTTCGAAAAAAAAAATTAAAACTATGACCAAGTTTGTTTATATCTAAATAGATTAAAGTAATTAGATATATAATAGATAAATAGCATTCCACATGTGCATGTACAAACTAATTAGCGACACGGATTGCTGTGGCAAAAACTTATTGTGTAATTAACGTTAAACCCCCCCCCCCCCCCCCCCTTCCTTAAGGAGGATCATATATGCATGATCACCCTTATTACTGCCATTATGCATGAAAATTGTTGCAGAAAGCTGCTATATGTGTTCCCTTATTAATGCCATCTTGCCTTAAGCAGCCAACTGTCTAAAATATTAATAATAGGTAGACTTTTCAATGTAAATATGTGTTTTGGTTCTTGTACTTGAGATGGGTGGATTGTTAAAAAAACACCTGTCTTAAAACAAATACGTGAGTATGTTCGCTGACCCTGGTTTTATTAAACTAATCTAAAATAAGAACGGAAATGCGAGATAAATCCTCTCTATTGTGTCCACAGAAATGAAGTTTTTTTAATCTAGCCACCTGTTTAAGGAATCATAAAACGGAAATTGACATGTATTTATTGAGTGTTTTTTAAAATATTCGAATGTGTTATTTAAAATGAATGCAAAAAATGATCTAAAGCTACAATTAATACAGCAAGAAACAGTAGGTCAAACGTAAAAGTTTGTTATATATACCGCCAATGGGCAGATTACTTTAATTACATGTACATTGTTGTTAACCTGGTGTGAAATGTTGATTGGTAATTACCCGACCTGTTATAACTGTATTGATATTGATATTAAACCGTAAAAACAACAAACCAATTAATGTAAATATCATAGGCACACGTACAAAGGAATGTCATGCTCAGTGAACATACACGTGTCAGTCAAGCACGTGTCAGTCACTTTGAAACTAGATACTGATAACAGGTATTCTTTGATTCAGGCTTCAAATATCACCGATTAAAGTAGTTATATAAATAGTTTAAAAATGATGAGAAAGTAAGAAATTAAATAAATACTTAATCCCATTTAATGTTGGACAAAAGTAATGCAGTGGTAAGCTTAATTAATGCAAGACCTTTGGTATACGTGTGTCGATCAGTGTAAATTAATTCTGGTTATCTATGGTTTAGGTCCTTGGCGGCATTTGCAGAGGATTTGTATTGAGGCACGATTATGATTATTATCTGTCTATACCCTTATCACTGCTGCATTTAATTTTTATAAAAAATGCTAATTTTAATTTTATTGCACATCATCATTTATTATAATCTATCTCATTACACTATCAAATAATTCCATACAGAGTGTTCTATGGACTTATTTATATACATAAAGACCCAATTTTATTTGGGGAAAAGCAGCCAGGAAGTAAAGATGAATTTGCCTTCTGCTTTACTTTCATTTTGCTTTAGCCTACGTGGTCATCTTATATACAGTAGTAACTAGGAAGCGGGTGTGAAGATCTTCTATGTTTAATGTAATAAAAATGATATGATATGATCGGTCTTGAGTATTTATTTCACCTATGAAGTTCTAAAAAGATAACACAGTTTCGATCCAAATCTTGTCTGGCTCCGATTTATTTCCAAACAACGCTTTTAAAAAAGTATTGGAATAAAATGTCATCTATAGTTTCTGGATGCATTTTATTTCTTCCGCTTAATTGACAAGCATTTTGGAGCCAGATCATATATGGATCCAAACTATTTGGTAAAATATTACCAAATTGCCCATAGCGTAAATATAGCCATTAATAATTACATTTCCCGTATATCGGGCTCCTAACTGTCTGACCAAAAATTGTCCGTATATATCTGGATCCAAACAAAATGTAAGTGTCAATTAGATCTACATAACGTATTAACACTACAAAAAAGGTAATTATAACACCTCTATGTGTGTGAACAATTATACTCATTAAATCAGTATATAAATTTTTTGTACTATATTTCCTTTGGTGACGAATTGACTACCCCTTTTGTACTATAATGCTTTGGTGACGAATCTGCATGGTGACGAATTGTCCATCATCCTTGTGTAACACCGTCTCATCAGGGTCCAAACTGTCAGACCCTGCATTGTAAATAAATTATTCTCTTTTAAGAAAAAATAGCAGACAACAGTTGTTGTAGACGAAAACTTTACCCAGCATGCAGAGAGTTAATGAATATTCATTTGTGGCACTTGCATAGAGGAATTGTTAGTGATACTCTAAGGCCCTACACTGTTTAACCCATTACTCCATGAATACGCTTTTTACCTCTTTCACTTATTCCTCTACTGAAGAAAATTGTTATACTGATACTGTTACAAATCAGAATCATAAGAAATATTTTCCATATTCTAACAGATAATAGCTAAAAGCAGGCTGAAAGTAAAGCATTCTGCTTAACTTTCAACCTGCTTTAAGTGGTTACATATCTTCAAAACTAGAAACAGGCTATGGGGTAATGGGTTAAGTTTAAAAAAGTGTCAATATATGCTACTAGCAGGAGAAGATATTAATGCTGAAAAGACGTCATGTTTTATACAGTGATAATTTTACATGTGCACCCCAAGTCCTATACTCATTAAATTTGCCAGGGACTCATTATTTATAAAGTTGTGAGTCCCATGAACCCATAGCTTTTCTGGCCTTTATTAACCTATAACTCATAAGCAAATACCGTAGTAGCTTAAAGCAGGTTGAAAGTAAAGCGGTCACTTGTCTCCAAAATCATAAATAAGTTATGGAATACATGTATTGGGTTTATTCTTCACCTCAAAGACTCAATGTTTGTTTCAAAGACTAATTGTTTTACAGAATGTGCATCCCGAGGACTCATTCATCTGATTTCTAAAATTATCACTGTTTTATAATTATATTGCATATTTTACAGAACTCTTCCATAATGAACAGGCCCAGAAACTATAGGACAATAGCCAGCCGTATATTACATGTCGTGTCACTGTTGTGTGGCCTGGCTCTCCTACTGTGTAAAGTGGACTCTGGTCAGCCGTACTGGCCAGTGGAGTGGTCAGTGATGTTACAGCCAGTCCTACTATGGCTAGATAGACATGCCATGATGTTGGCGGGAGCTGGTCTTCTGTCGTGGGTGTTAGCAGCATCACTCATGTACATACAACAAAGGTTGGTTTGTCACTGACCCCTGAAACTTCCTCTTAACCAATTACCCATAAATACGCCTTTTTACGCCTTCTAATTAAATCTTCTACTGAAGAAAATACTGTCACAAAATTTTTTTATAAGAAATATTTTCTATATTCTAGAAGATAAAAGCTTAAAGCAGGCTAAAAGTAAAGTAGAATGTGCCTTCAGGCACATTCTGCTTTACTTTCAACCTGCTTTAAGTGGTGACCTTTTTTCAAATCTAGAAATTGGGGTAATGGGTTAACCCTTTACTCCTTGTTTCTAGTATTGAAGATAGTTTACCACTAAAAGCAGGTTGAAAGTAAAGCAGAATGTGTCTTGAAGCACATTCTGCTTTACTTTCAGCTTGCTTTTTGCTACCATCTTCTAGAATATAGAATTACCTTGTCATGAACTCGTGGTTATCAGGCTGAATTGTGATCTCATGTCAGGGCTCCAGATAAGAGGGGGTAAAATGAATAAATCCAACACTTTCTCACTCATTTTGCCACCAAATCCTAAGGTGTTACTACTCATTAGAATCGTCTCGAAGAGTAGTGACACCATAGGGTTTAATTGAGAAATAAAGATTTTAGTTTTTGAAATACCCCCCCTTATCTGTAGCCCTGCTCATGTGATACTTTGCCTCGAATGAGATAAGCCGAAATCATCTTCCTGAAACTATCCCCAATGATCATTTCATCATTTATGCTATATTGTGTGGTAGTGCTGTATAACTCGTAGTATCCATCCATCGCCTGTGATGACACCTCCAGCAGAGCTCTCAGATTTACCCTCAGTTATCTTTAATCCTTTCCCACATAGCATATCTCTAGTATTGAATAAAGGTGTCCACTTAAAGCAGGTTAAAAGTAAATCAGAATGCGCTATAAGCGCATTCTGCTTTACTTTCAGCCTGCTTTAAGCTATCATCTGCTAGTAGAATATAGAAAATATTTTCTATGATACATATTTATGCCTGTATAAATTGGAACTATTTTCTTCAGTGGATGAATAAATTCAATGTGCTAAAAGGCGCTTCTATGGGGGAAAGGGTTAAGCAAACTGTCACAAACACTGAAATAAAGATAGGATTGAAAGAGTAAATCCAAGCTTGCTTTGAATGTTTTTACGAGGGAGTCATTATTAGGGGTGACTATCGAGGTCAAAAAGACTATCCTGATAGTATTGCGATAGTTCAAATACTATCCCGATAGTATTGCGATAGTCAATAAACTATTGCGATACTATCACGATAGTTGTTTTAATAACTTTTTTCTTATAAACAGAGACTTGTTTAGCTAGCTTCGAAGCCGTGTTATGAAGGAAGTTTTCAGACGTTTTTATTGTGCTCGCTATTGCCACAGACGGGTGTTTACGTTCCATGTGATCGATTAAATTGAATGTGGTTCCACTAAGTTTTATATTACAGTTTCTACTTACAGTAACTTATGTCTGATACACTGTGTCGTTCTGCTTGACGAAGCCAAAGTGCTGCCAAACTGCAGCTTTACCTTTCTTGTTGTCAACAAGTTCCCCCTTCGTCTGCCATTTTCACTAGTTTCAGTTTACACTAAGATCGAATGGAATGCCGGCGTCTCGTTTTCTAGAACCAGGATTCAAATTAATTCAACTTTTAAAAGTCTTAGAACTAATCTAAAATGATTTAATTTAAGGGGAAAAAGACGTATATAAGTTACAAACTAAATTAATTAAATGGTAAATGATTCTAAGTAATTGATTCTCATTTCCGAATTGTCCACCCGGGCTAAAAAAAAACAACACCCGATCATATCGTCTGGACGCTTTATGGTGAACTAATAAGAGAGAAATACAAGCGTTTGTCGATTGATTTTAATAAACAAATAATTAGTCAAATCAGCTAGTTGTAGAAACTATCGGCAATAGTATCGACTTTCAAAAATGTTATCGACTTATTGCTATCGGAGCCGGTACTATTGCAATAGTTCGATAGGTCGACCTATTGTTACACCTCTAGTCATTATAGGGAAGGAAATTGGCTAACATTTGCAAACAGCTTGAATTCAGATCAGACGCCATGTAACGTGGCGTCTGATCTGGATTCAAGTTGTTTGTCACTCGTTTGTCACTTGTCATTAAGTATTTTCTGTCAAAATGTCCATTATGTAACTTTGAGATAAGCAGCAGACGACAATTTTAAGAAGACGGCATTGCAGCCGTGAATAGGGTTGAGATAAGTGTCCTGTTTCGGGAAGTGCCACAATGGTTGTTGTAAGGAGGGAGTCATTGTTGGAAGGGCCGTTGTAGGGATGGAGCGTTGTACAACCAATTGATATTTGTTTTATTTCAGTGTGTCTATCTTTGATGTGATTGGCTGTCCAATGTGGCTGTTTATACTGTTAATCCAGACTGGTTTTATACCTTATACGGACATGAGCACCATGTATGACCTGGCTTGTAACGTTGCCCTGGACATCACCTGTCTGTTGTGTCTAACATTGAGGAGAAATAGGCGTGACCTGATGGATATTAGAATGATAAGGTAGATCACTGAGTAGTTTTTATGCCCCCACAACAATCAGTTTTACCCCGGTCTGCCCCTCCGTCCGTCCACTCGTTCGTCCACTCGTCCGTCATCCCATATACATTGATTTGGCTAACTTCTCCTACAGTTTTCAAGCTACAGCCTTATTACTTGGCAGGATGTTTGAGGATATACCATAGATGTGCATGTGAAAAGGATTTTGATCTGCTTTTATTTGTTACAAAATTACAGTTACTTGTAAATTTTGCCGAGAGGGGCATCATATTTGTCTGACAGACGAAGCCATCCCTTTAATTTAATTGCTCCATAACTTAGCTTGCTTAACCCCTCACTCCATGACTAATTGTCAGCATTGAAGACAGAAAGTGGTGTAAAGCAGGCTGATAGTAAAGCAGAATGCTCCTTTAGGAGCATTCTGCTTTACTGTCAGCCTGCCTTAAGCTACAATCTGCTAGGATACAGAAAATATTACTTATGGTACATATTTATGCCTATAAATTGGAACTATTTTCAGGGGTGTAACATTTTCAGGATTGTTACTCGCCCTTCTGGGTGATAATGACATTTTGCTCATTAGTTTCTGTTGTAAATTATCAGAAAATCTGCTCGCCCTGACAAAATGTTACTCGCCATGGCGAGCGGGCGAGTAGAATTTTACACCCCTGATTTTTTCTTTAGTTGAGGAATGAATTAAATGCATTTAAATGAGTGTTTATGGAGTTCTGGATTTTAAAAGAAGAAAAGTGGAACATATTATTTTCCACAGTTCAATTTTAACAATTCAAGGTCTTCTACTTTCAACAGATCACCTACGGTTGGTCCTAGACCATTCCAGGAAGAACTCAGTGAGTCTGAGGAAGAAGAAGAGTCAACGGAAAATGATGAAAATAGTACCAGGACTCTTACTGATGTCTCGGAACTTACCAACAGACTGTCCAGTTTGGACTCGTGGATAAATAAAGGAATAAATAACAGGACATCACAGCCTCATACTCATTCAGGTAGGGGCTCAGTGTCGTTGATTTTGCAGTTTGTTGGGGGCCCAAAACTTGGCCCTGTTCCCCTCTTATGTACTATTCTCCAGTATATTTCTGGAAAAAAATCCGTCCATAAGAAAATAAATTTTTTAAAGCACAACTCAAATCACAAACCATTTCCCCTGTAGTTTTAAAAACAGGTGACTACTTAAAGCAGGTTTAGCACATTCTACTTTACTTATAAGAATTTCAACATGCAACAATTTTGAAACTAAAATCTTTATTTCTGCATTAAACACTATGATGTCACTACTCATTAGAATCGTCTCAAAGAGACGATTCTTATGAGTAGTCACACCATAGGATTTGGTGCTTAAAGAAGTGAGAAAGTGTTTGATTTGTTCAGTTTACTCCCTCTTATCTGGGGCCCTGCAAAGTTTATGCCAACATAGGTTGTATAACTCTAATCATGCTAGCAGTGAAGCCATGGTAACCTTTGCAAACAGATTGGAGCATAATATGGCATCTCAGCAGGACTAAACTGTTTGAAACTCTGACCTTATTTTGAAAGAAAATTTTAATTTTTTTTATTTTTAGAACAGTACGAGATGAAAAAAATTACCCAGCATGCAAAGAGAAGGAAAGGAGCAGTTTAATCATTGAGCTGGTTCTATGAGACATACAGTCGAACTTCGATATCTCGAACTATCCAATATTTCGACACATGAAGTGCATTATTTCATACTCGGTTTAGTAGAACATACCCATATTTCAAAGTTAAAAAGTGGCTTAGCCACGTTTTAACTTTGAAATACGGGTATGTTCGACTGAACAGAGTTCGAGATATCGAAGTTTGACTGTAGTTGTTTATCTGCTTTATATTATCAGGGCGATTAACCCCTATCCGGAACAACACACCAATCATTCCTAGAATCTTACCAGATGCCAGGACAAGAGAATCTCATTCCATAAGTCGACGCCCACTTATAAGCCCCGCTTCCTTTAAGTATACATCAACACCTTCTCGACACAGTTAGTATACATTAGTTTGAATCATGAATAAGGTTTATAAGGATTTATTTTAACCCATTACCCCATAGCATGTTTCTAGTATGTAAGATAGGTGACTACTTAAAGCAGGTTGAAAGTAAAGCAGAATGTGCCTTAAGCACATTCTGCTTTACTTTTAGCCTGCTTTAATATACAACCTGCTTAAATAATATATATAAAGAAAATAGTTTTGATGGTATAATATTTATGACTGTATAAAGATGATCTATATTCTTCTTTCAGTGAAGGAAGAAATTAAAGGTGTAGAAAGGTGTATTTATGGGGTAATGGGTTAAAGCATGCCATGTTTTTAGGGTTTTTTCCACTTTCATAGGACCAATCTAAGGCCTCATCCTGAGACTGTTTAACCCTTTACCCCATAGCCTGTTTCTAGTTTTGAAGACAAGGGACCTCTTGAAGCAGGTTGAAAGTAAAGCAGAATGCGCCTTAAGGCACATTCTGCTTTACTTTCAGCCTGCTTTAAGCTATTAACTCCTAGAATTTATAAACTATTTCCTATGGTATATTTTCATGTCTGTATGAATTTGAAATATTCACTACTGCAGAGGAACAAATTTAATGTGCTTCTATGAGGGAAAGGGTTATATATAAAGTAACTCTCTCTCTCTCTTTCCTTGTCTGTCGGTCTGATCTGGTTCTAAACCTTTAGCAAAGGTCTTTATTACTATCTTTTAGTAATCAAAGGGTAAAGGTAGCTTAATTAGGGATACTAGCTCAGAGCAATCCCTTCTTCCTTCTGCCATTCACTGTCACAACTATCCATTTTGTTAGTTTAGTTTAATCATATTTTATTTCAAATTCAATGAAAACTGGTCGGGCCACAAGTTCTACCAACATTAGTTACGGCTTTCCCCCATTTTGTTATAACTTATATGCTTTTCCATGCACCAGCACCAATTAGTGTGCAACATCTAAAGTTTGCACGTCACAATCTTATAATTTTATTGGATGTATTGTTTTCATTTTTGCATATTCTTAGGGTTTTGATATTTCCTAATTTTCAAAGAATTACCAAGGGCAGAACAATGTAAAATTTTACATTCAGTAAAACCTCTCTATTACGACCACTAAATTATTAATAAACCTGCTTTAAAAGGTTACCTGTCTCTAAAACTAGAAACAGGCTATAGAAGGGGTAAAGACTGCTTTATAAGATGTTAACTGTACATGGACATCTGATTTCAGAGTATGGAATGGAGTCAAATAAATTTGGACAAAACTATGGACTGTTCAGTGTTCGAGGTTCCGTCCAGGCGAATTTTGATGTCCGACACGTGTTTTCCAATCAGCCTAAGCTTTTGCCAGAAAGGCCTGCGACCCCTATAGTCCAGAGTTTTGGGGTAGCTCCTTTCCAAACTTTTTCACTGGACAGGACAGATTGTTTTACCACGATAGATCCGCTAAGGTGATAAATTAACCCTGTGCACCATAGATGCACCTTTTACACCATTAATTTTTGCCTCCACTAGAGAAAAGAGGTACAATTTACACAGTCATAGAAATGCACCATAAGAAATATTTCCTATATCTTAAAAGATAGTAGCTTAAAGTCGAATGAAAGTAAATCAAAATGTGCCTTAAGGCTAATTCTGCTTTACTTTCCTCCTGCTTTAAATGGTTATTCTGCTTTACTTTCCTCCTGCTTTAACCCTTTGCCCAATAGGAGCGCCTTTTAGCGCATTTAATTTGTTCATCCGCAGAAGAAAATAGTTCCAATTTATACAGTCATAAACATGAACCACAAGAAATGTTTTCTATAACCTAGTAGATGGTAGCTTAAAGCAGGCTGAAAGTAAAGCAGAATTAAGAAACCATCTGAATTCAATATTGAAAACAGGCTATGTGGTAATGGGTTAAGTGGTTATTTGTCTTAACCCTTTCCTCCCTGAAACTTTAAATGGGAAATTCCAGATTCCATTTTAGTCTAGTCCATTTCTGACTTTTAAGGGTTGTTTTTGTCAATGTTTGGCTTTGTGACAAACAGTGAAGAACCTGATCAGAGGGCTCCTTTCGGAGCCCTCTGATCAGGGTCTTCACTGTTTGCATAGGACAAGTGTACTATTCACATGTACACTGTTTGAAAAGCACGCCTATATGCGGAACTAGGGCACAAAGAGTTAAAAAACAGAACCAGGCTATGGGATAAAGGGTTAATAAAACTAACAAATATAAAATCATGTTTAGCAAGTGATTACTTAATACAAGATAGATCCTGATAAAAGTAATGCTTGTAGTCCTTTTAACAGGAAAGTGTTTATTGGGAAAGAAAATCTTCTTGATATTTTCATTTGTGCAATAAATTATTACACATTATGAAACAAACTCAATGATGTGACCATACATAAGAATAATAGAACCCATTACTCATAGATATGCATATTTACACATTTAATTTATTCTTCCACTGAAGAAAATAGTTCCTCTTTATACAGTCATGAATATGCACATTAAAAAATATTTTCTATATCCTAGCAGATTGAAGATTAAAGGGAGGCACATTCTTTCAACCAGCTTTAAGTTGTCACCTGTTTCCAGTACTAAGAAACAGGCTATAGAAACAGGATATATGTTAAAAAAAGACTTAACCCTTTACCCCAATAGAAGTGCCTTTTATCGCATTTGATTTATTCCTACACTGACGAAAATAGTTCCAATCCATACAGTCATGAAAATGTACCAGAAGAAATGTGTTCTAAATCCTAGTAGATTATAGTTTAAAACAGGCGGAATGTAAATCAGAATGTGCCTGAACTTCTTATTAAAGGCATGTCTGCTTTTCTTTCAACCTGCTTTTGAGTTGTTACCTGTTTTCAGTACTAAGAAACAGACTATAGAGTAAAGTGGTAAAAAAGACTAAAAAGAGAAAAAAGGTGGAAATTTTCATTTACTCACTTTAACCAATTACCCCATCACCTGTTTCTATGTTTGAAAATAGAGAACCACTTAAAGCAGATTGAAAGTAAAACAGAATGTGCCTTAAAGGGACTCGCAACCGGATGGTGTACTTGTCAAAATAAGTAGCTTAAGGCCTTTGGCTACCGGAAGTCGGTCTTGCGGGCGAGCGGATATGCGTTTTGACGACACAGACTGTTTTCGTACGTGTTTATACTAGACTGTTTTCGTACGTGTTTATACTAGAAAATTTATATAAAGGAAATGTTGATACGAATTAGTATAATCCTTCATAGTGCAGTTAGTATAGTGGTTGACTAGCAATCAAAAGGTCATAGGTTCGAGACCCATCCGATCCAAATATTTTTTTTAGTGTCCGATTTATTGACTTGTCAATCCATAACGCAGTAATCAAGAGACATGTTATGTTTAGTCTTCGTTGATTAGAACTAGTGATGTTTACGGTCCAAGTATATGTCCACTTACATGTACGTTTTAGTTTAATGACTTACAAGTCAATTAAATCGGTATACAATCATGTAAACGATTTGATCGAACTATAAAGCCACACATTGAAGCTTATCAATACGCTAACCTTTTCAAGATCGATATTGCCCATTATAATTATGTTAAAACAATATAATAAACATTGTATGCAAGTCCATGAATAAATAATAATGCATTTTAATGACAAAGTTTTAATTCTAAGGTAGGTAACTGTATCTAAACAACAAATATCCCACCTTTTAAGAAGAAAATATGTTATTACAACAAATCCTGACTGTAATATTTTCTAATTTTTTCAGACTGACTAGTTCATCAACCATATATTTGAATAAAATGAAAACAAATATACATTGAATGAGTCAGTTTTTTGTAATTCAATTTTTTAGCATTTTGCAAAATTTAAATAGCTGATAACATCTTTCTGAACACCTTTATTCAAAATGTTTTTAGCTTTTCTTGTAATGAATGTTGTGGACTACTTATTGGGTGAGAATTATAGTCATTAGCTTCATTCATTTTTAAGAAAAATAAAATCATCAAAATTCTAGGATTTTGTCAGAAAAAAGACCTTAAAGACAAACCACACGATAAATTTTGCCTATATTTACACACATTGTTTCTTAGGCTATTATCATTCTTCATGAAAAGTTTCATAACAATCGTATGGAAACTACGCGCATATGCGAAGTGCCTTAAAGTATACTCAAATAAAAGCAAATTTGTGGCATTATTTGGCTTCTGACATTAAAAAAATATGATCAGTCCAAAAAACGTCTCAAGAATCGTCAACGAATCTTATTTTTTTTAGATATTTTCCATGGTTTTTCTATAGTGTCAGCTGACGGTATAGTTGTTGTTGTTGCTTCTCTACACAGGCTCAGACATAAACCCGAGCCGAATAAAGTACGATCAATCGCTATGATTGAAATATGTTAATTAGCTACCATATTTATAGAGAGCGCTGGTAGCCGAGGCGGTAAAGGTGTTTCCTCATTTTTCATGTATGTCTCCGCATGGAGGGTCACGGGTTCAAATCCCACCAAAGCTTCTTCTTTCTTTTTTTTGAAATGTATTTTTAACAGTTTATTATCCTAAACTAAATCTTACCCATTTATATAAGCATTTGACATATATTTACAAATTACTATTTTTAATGCTTAATCCGGTTGCGAGCCTCTTTAAGGCACATTCTGCTTTACTTTCAACTTGCTTTAAGTCACTATCAACCATGTTGTAGAAAATATATGTTATGGTACATATTCATGACTAGATAAAGTTGATTTTCTTACTTCAGTGGAGGAATAAATTTAGAGGCGTAATTATGGGGTAATTATTGGGTAATGGATTAATTATGCATTTCCAATTTTAAAACAGATCCACAGAGATTGTAGCGGAGGAGAGAAGAAGTTCAGATATAGAGGAGGGAGAGAGACCAGAAGAGGTTACGGATGAATGTGGAGAAACCGTAGACAATCTTGTTGATAGATTGGTAGGCCTGCCAGTCTTCAGTCACAAAGAGCCACCTTCACTCAGCAGATCAGACTCGGGTAATTCCCAGACACATCAAACAAGCGTTCCCTCTCTACAACGACACCCATTTGGAGCATACATTTTGTACATTGTTCGGAGGGAGTTGTTATAGGGAGGGAAATTGGCTTACATTTGCAAACGCGGCGTCTGATCTGGATTCAAGCTGTTTGTCACTCTTCATTAAGTTTTTTCTGTCAAAATGTCCATTATGTTACGTTGAGAAAAACAACAGACGACCATTTTAGCAGACGATAATGCTACTTTAACCCTTTACCTTATAGAAGCGACTTTTAGCGCATTCATTTTATACATCCGCCAAAGAAAATAGTTCCATTTTATACTGTCATGAATATGTACTAATAGAAATATTTTCTATATCCTAGCAGATATATCCTAGGGCGCATTCTGCTTTACTTTCAACCTGCTTTAATAGGTCACATATCTTAACTACTAGAAACAGGCTATGAGGAAAAGGGTTAAAATGTTAGACATAATTGTCCTGTTTTGGGAACTGTGACAAGGGTCGTTGTATGGAGGGGGTTGTTGTTGGGAGGGCCTTTGTAGAGAGGGAACACTGTATTTAGTGCGCCAGAGACATGAAAGCATGGGCCACTGACTGTAAAAAGAGCCTCACAGTGGTAAGGTTGACCCTCATGATAGAAAAGTCTGGAGATCAAAGTGTAAGAACTGCCATGCAAGCATCTAGCCTCATGATAGAAAAATCTGGGGCCCATTTTATAAAACTTCGTACGACAGATGTTGTCGTAAGTCAGATGATAAAAGTCTCAATTAATATTAATTTCTCCATCTAATATAGGGGGCCTCCGTGGCCTAGTGGTATAGTCACTGTGACTTACATCACTAAGCTCCTCACCGCTGTGAGTTCGAATCCCAGTAGGGTCGTTCGGATTTTTCATGTGGGGAAGCCTTCCAGCTGGCTTGCGGAAGGTTGGTGGTTCTACCATGTTGCCGATTTGTGTCTGAAACAGTGCATAAAGGGCTTCTGGGGTCTTCCTCCACCTGTAATTAGCTGGACGTCGCGATATGACTGAAATACTGTTGAAAGCGACGTAAAATCAAAACAAATCAAATCAAATCCATCTAATCTTGTCTTGTGACATCTTTTTGGAACCGTCTTGGAAAAGATGATTTCAAAGAGATGTCACAAGACAGGATTAGATAGAGAAATCAGAAATAAAAATTTATGTTTTATGAAACGGGCCCTTGGAAGATCAAAGTTTTAGAACTGCCATGCAAGCATCTAGCAAGTTACTTGGAAGGTAGACTACTGCTGTTGAGGATGAATTCACTCCTGTATGTCAATAACAAATATATCCTGTAACACACATGTTGCTGGCACACGTGGACCTGGAAGGTCTAGGATGACGTGGATAGGGTTTACAGAGAGGGATTGCAGAGATTGGAAACTCTCTACAATCGATCCTCGAGAGAGAGACACCTGGAGATCATGTGTAAGAACTGCCATGCGTGCAGCAAGCCAGCTACCTGGAAGGAGGCCCACTGATGTGGATATTGCCAGTGTGATGTTCTTCACTTGTTTATCTTCAGGCTATTATCCACTTGTTTATCTCCATGCTATTGTCCACTTGTTTATCTTCAGGCTATTTTTCCTGTGTATCAGACAGTGATGTACAGGTATCATCTGTTTCAAGTAGCCAGTGTGATGTTCTTCACTTGTTTATCTTCAGGCTAATTTCACTTGTTTATCTTCAGGCTTTTTTTCCTGTCTTCAGGCTAATTGCCACTTGTTTATCTTCAGGCTATTTTTCCTGTCTTCAGGCTAACTTCTCTAATTTATCTTCAGGCTATTTTTCCTGTGTATCAGACAGTGATGTACAGGTGTCCTCTGTTTCAAGTAGCCAGTGTGATGTCCTATCCAGCACGCCGATGTCTTTTGGGCCACGTCAGTTGATCCGATCAGCCACCTTTGAATATCAGCACAAGATTCCTGTACAAGGTAAAGCCACTTCTGAAAAACTCTTGTTTCATCAGCAACAAGTTGTTGTCTTCTGCTGTTCTATGAAGGGCTACCATAAGTTGACATAAAAAATCCTAAGATTTCCAAATTTGCATTTTTCAAGTGCGATTTTACGAATTGTACCTTTTTCCCGTAGCCTGTTTCTAGTTTTGTTGACACATGGCTGCTTAAAGCAGGCTGAAAGTAAAGCAGAATGTGCCTTTAGACACATTCTGCTTTACTTTCAGCCTGCTTAAGCTACCATGTACTAGAAAAAAATCCATAGATTTAGGAAAAATACGGAGAAATGGCAGCCCTATCTATGATTTAAATTTGCTAAAATTGTGTGTCCTAAGTTTGGACTAAGGAAATGCTGAGTCATTCTGCATCTTATCTGAATCCGGATTGTTTGAAAGATAATTTAAGTTTGCCTTTGGTGTGCAAATTTTCTTACCAATAAAGATTTGATATATTTACAGAGGACCTATAATAAGCACTGTAGTAAACTCATATTTTAAGAGTTTTCATATGTATGTATTAGTTGTCCTGCATTAAGACTTTGTTTTAAATTTAATTCTGAATTCTGAGGCATCTTCTTTAAAATTACTAAATAAAGGTGCCTGCAATTTATTTAAAAAATGTACTAGTTCCCTTTGATTTAACAGTATACATACAAACTAATTATATGTATAGGATCGGTCTTGAGTCATTGTTAAAGACAAGCTGATCTGAAACAATTCAAGAATTGAAATGTTATTAAATTATAATAACTTTTCAATTCTAGACGTTCAATTCTAGACAAGTTTGAGATCAACTTGTCTTAAACATTGACAAGTGACAGATTCGTTTTCTCACATAACCAACGATTTTAATTACTTTTTTAAAGCAATAGACTTTATTTGGAATCCCAGTGACATTGCAACATCTATATAAATATGAATTTAGTGTGACCTTATCAAATTTATCTCACACATGTTGGAGACGAGGATATTCCTGATTGTTGTTCACTATAGAAAACAGGAGTATTTATGTGAGAAATTTGTATTCCAGAAACTGTCCAACCTATGGAGTCATCAAAACCCAGAAATGTTCCTGAAAGAGGCTGGAAAACTCTTGAAAACTCACAGACTCTACTTCCAACCCACCGTTACTTCACTCGTTTTGGATCCGTCCCTTACAAGGACATCATTATAAGTGAAGAGACCTAGAAAAACTATGTATGAATTGCCAGTCAAATGAAGTACAGTAAATACCTCTCTAGTACGACCACTAAAATGAAGGCTAATTGATTGTATATAATTAAAAGACAGGTGACAGCTTAACCCTTTCCCCCATAGAAGCGCCTTTTAGCGAATATGATTCATTCCTCCGCTGAAGAAAATAGTTCCAATTTAATCAGTCATGCATATATATTATAAACAATATTTTTTTATATTCTAGCAAAGGATAGCTTAAAGCAGGCTGAAAGTAAAGCAGAATGTGCCTTAAGGCACATTCTGCTTTACTTTCAAACTGCTTTAAGAAGTCACCTATATTCAATAATAGTAATAGGCTATCAGGTAAAGGGGTAAAGCAAGATGAAAGTAAAACAGAAAGCTCCTACAGGAGCTTTCTGTTTTACTTTCAACTTGCTTTAAGCAGTCACCTGCCTTAAACACTGAATAGTTAACACAATTAAGTGGTCTTAATTGAGAGGGTTTACTGTACCTAGTCTATAAACAAGTTAATTTATTTATTATACCCTTGTGGCAAGGTTGTAGTGGGTATATAGGGATCTGCCTGTATGTGTTTTGGTACATATGTTTGTATGTACAAAGTGCCAAGGTGAGCTTTAAGGATCTCTGGATGTCCGTCTGTCTGTCTGTCTGTCCCTCCGTTCACAATTGGTTGTGAACATTCTAGCGGCTACAAATTTCATCCGATCTTCATGAAACTTAATGACAATGTTTGTCTTGATGAAATCTAGGTCAAGTTTGAATGTTGGTCATGTCCGGTCAAAACTAGGTCACTAGGTCAAATTATAGAAAAACCTTGTGAACACTCTTAGAGGCTACAAATCTCATTGGATCTTAATGAAACTTCATCAGAATGTTTGCCTCGTTAATATCTAGATCAAGTTCAAATATGGGTCATGTCCGGTCAAAAACTAGGTCACTAGGTCAAATCATAGAAAACCCTTGTGAACACTCTAGAGGCTACAAATCTCATTAGATTTTAATGCAAATTGGTCAGAATGTTTGCTCATTGATATCTAGATCAAGTTTGAATATATTTCATGTCAGGTCAAAAACTAGGTCAAATCATAGGAAAACCTTGTTAACACTCTAGAGGCTACAAATCTCATCTGATCTTCATGACACTTGGTCAAAATGTTTGTCTCATTGATATCTAGGTCAAGTGTGAATGTGGGTCATGTCCGGTCAAAAACTAGGTCACTAGGTCAAATTATAGAAAAACCATGTGAATACTCTAGAGGCTACACATTTCATTGGATTTTAATGCAACTTGGTCTGAATGTTTGCAAAATTGATATCTAGGTCAAGTTCAAATATGGGTCATGTCTGGTCAAAAACTGGGTCACTACGTCAAATCAAAGAAAAACAGTGTTAACCCTCTAGAGGCTATAAATCCATTAGATCTGAATGAAATATTGTCAGAATGTTTGCCTACATCAAATCTAGGTCAAAATCAAACGTAGATTGTGTCTGGTCAAAAAATAGGTCACTAGGTCAAATCATAGAAAATTCTTGTTAACAGTCTAGAGGTTTATTGTGTGTCATGTCCAGTCGTAATCTATATCACTATAGGTCAAGTTTTACATGGTGAACCAGGTGAGCGATTTAGGGCCACGGTGGCCCTTGTTTTTAATGTGATAAAATTATTTCCCACATAACTACCTCTTTTCAATAGCGAACAGCGATTGCGAATATCCTTGTCTTCAACATGTGTGAGATCAATTTGATGAAATCACTATATAACGTCACTATTAATATAGGCGTGATTACATCATGAGGGGTTTAAAAGAAAGGCCTATTGCTTTCAACTAGCTTAATATCGTTGGTTATGTGAGAAAAAGAATCTGTCACTCATCGAGATTTGAGAAAAGCTGATCTCAACCCCGTCTAGAAACCTTTACTAGACTTGGTTGAGATCAGCTTGTCTCAAATCTCGATGAGTGATGGATCCTCTATATATACAAATGATTCTAGTGAGACATAGTGAATCTAACACCACCGTGAGTGTCAGATAAGAATATCCCACCCGAGTTTTGAATATATTTTTGGAACACGAGGCTTTGCCGAGTGTTCCAAAATTATCTTCAAACGAGGGTGGGATATTCATCTGATACTCAACTGTGGTGGTAGATTTATTTTCTCACCTCGTCAACCCTAAAAACGCGTTTAACTTGCTATACAGTGGCTAGTTGTATTTTATGGCGCTAATGCATGCATGACGACGTCAAAACAATGACAATAACAACCAATCATAAGATAGTTCCATGATTAGTTCGGCTTGTCTGTCTGGACAGATAAGGTTATCTCACACCCCCTAGATTTCGGGATACCTCTGTCCAAGAGGTGAGAAATCACAAGTTATATTGTCTCATTTTTGTGTTCACTTTGTGGATATCTTTTGTTGTTTTTGTAAATCAGTGAAAGAAGGTAGGGCTTCTACCGTAGTTAATATGCAAATTGTTATGTCACCTGCTGTAGGCAGAGGTCACCCTTAGGGACCACTTTTCCGGCGTCCATCTGTCTGTCTGAGTGCACAAAAGGTCACTTGTTGGGTATGGAGAACAATAGATAACAGTAAATTCTATTCATTCCGCGTGTGTTATGAGGTTTTTTTATACGCCCGTCATCGACGGTCGTATTATGGTATACCCAGCGCTGTCCGTACGTACGTCCGCACAACCGAAATGGGTTAGAGGGCCTTTTCTGGCCAGATAACGGTAAACATAACAAAAGAAGACAATAGAGTTCATTCCGTAACAATAGAATAAGGGGCCGTGGCCCGTTATTCAAACAAAAGAAAATAACAAAAGAAAAGGCCCTCTAACCCACTTCGGTGGCACGTCCGTCCGTTAACTTTTCTTGTTAGCGCTCTCTCACCTTCATTTATTTACCGATTTTGATTAAACTTCCTACAAATATTCCATACCACAATAGCTCGGACGAGTTCGCGTTTCAGACGTTGGCGGCTATTTTTAGCAGAGTTATGCCCCTTTATTGTCAAAAATGGGCATTTTTAAAAAAAAAACAGAACTTTTTTTTTAATTATTCAATTTATTTCAAATTTGATATGGTGATACAATGAATGAAGTTACTTAACATATATTACGTGTTTTTGGTTTGACTTCGTATTTTCAGAGTTATGCCCCTTTAGCAAATTTTTTTAACAATATATTGTTTCCTGATAATAATTTTACTTACATTTTGTCTATTGTAACCAAATTTCATATTTATCTTTCTCATCATGCAGGGAAGGCACCTGTGAATTTTGGTTCCTGTTAAATTATTTTTCTATGAGTTATGCCCCTTTACATCCGTAAAATTTAAAATAAGCCACACTTCGTCCGTTAACTTTTCTTCTTAGCGCTCTCTCACCTTCATTTATTGACCGATTTTGATTAAACTTCCTACAAATATTCCATACCACAATAGTTCGGACGAGTTCGCGTTTCAGACGTTGGCGACTATTTTTAGCAGAGTTATGTCCCTTTATTGTCAAAAATGGGCATTTTTAAAAAAAAAAAACAGAACTTTTTTATTTTTGATTCAATTGATTTCAAATTTGATATGGTGATACAATGAATGAAGTGACTTAATATATATTACGGGTTTTTGGTTTGACTCTGTATTTTCAGAGTTATGCCCCTTCACACAATTTTTTTAACAATATATTGTTTCCTGATAATAATTTTACTCACATTTTGTCTATTGTAACCAAATTTCATATTTAGCTTTCTCATCATACAGGGAAGGCACCTGTGAATTTTGGTTCCTGTTAAATTTCAGACGTTGGCGACTATTTTTAGCAGAGTTATGCCCCCTTTATTGTCAAAAATGGGCATTTTTTAAAAAACCCAGAACTTTTTTCTTGACTATCGCAATACTATCGGGATAGTACTTGAGCTATCGCAATACTACAGCATAGTCTTTTTGAGATCGATAGTCGGGCCTACACTCCGGGCGACTTTTTCCAGTCGGCCTGAGTCTGGACGACTTTGACACCCGCCGGCCGTGACGGGCGTATTTTGCCGCACTGCGGTGCTCTTGTTGTTTTGGGTATGGAGAACAAAAGAAAAACCCAACAAGTGTCCAAATTTAGGGACGTCCGTCCGTCCGTCAAACTTTATAACTCCTGTTCTACTGAAGTTTTTAAGATGAAACTTCATTTATGGAAAGAGCTTGATAAGTGGAAGTATATTGCATAAGGGTCATAACTCTTGCATCAATATTGTGAAAGTTATTCCCCTTTTCAACATTTTCTTTTGATGAAGATTTTGAAATGAAATTTCTTTATGGAAAGAGAATGTTCGACTCGGACTGATGCATGCTGGCAGGTGACACACGTGTTCCAAGGAACCCATCTACAGTCGAACTTCAATATATTGAACTCGGTTAAATCGAACATACCCGTATTTCAAAGTTAAAACGTGGCTTAGCCACGTTTTAACTTTGAAATATGGGTATGTTCGACTTAACCGAGCATGAAATAATGCAGTTCATGTGTCGAACTATCTGATAGTTTGAGTTAAGCGAGTTGGAGATATCGAAGTTCGACTGGATTTTTAGTTATATATAGTGGAGAAGACGTTATTGGTATTGCAAAATCATTTAAAACATAACAACCGTTTGACGAGTCTTGACTATTTATTTTAATCCAAGTGGCAAACAGTTTGGAGCCTGGTCAAATACCAGGTTACCCAGCATTTTGTCTGGCTCCACACTGTTTGCAATGGAAATAATAGTTTATGTGTAAATTCATTTATTGGGGAAAAAATAATGTCTTCTCCACTGTGCTAAGGAACAGTTTTTGGTAAAGGGCATTTGTTCTTCTCATAGTAAAGCTTACAGTAACACACAGTTGTGTAGGCTTGACTCGTTGATAATTCACCCCATAAACATTTAACCCATTAGCCCATAAATACACCTTTTTACGCCTTTTATTTATTCCTCCACTTAACAAATTAGTTTCAATTTATACAGTCATTAATAAGTATCATAAGGAATATTTTCTATATTCTAGCAGATGGAAGCTTAAAGCAGGCTGATAGTTAAGCAGAATGCGCCTTAAGGCGCATTCTGCTTTACTTTCAATCTGCTTTAAGTAGTCGTATATATTCAAAACTAGAAACAGGCTATGGGGGAATGGGTTAATGAACAATTCCAATATAGATCTACAATTAAATTTGATTTGAATTAAATTTGCATTTATGGCTATTTAGGGTTGTTTTCTGCAATATATTTCAAAATGACAGATAGTGCAGACCCTGACCAGGGAGCTCCTTAAGGAGCCCTCTGATCAGGATATACACTGTCTGCTTCGCTTCCATGTTGGAGTCAGTAGTCACTAGTCCTAAGAAACCAAAAAGTGTATAGAGTAGTCATTAAAGTGGAGTTTTAAACGCATAATTTTAACATGCACCAACTAGTCAATGTATGAAAAGCACTTGCTCATAGCTCAACTATAATAGATATCTTAAGTAGTGCAAATTATGTGTCTCTTAACCCATTACCCCTTAACCTGTTCCTAGTTATGAAGACCGGTAACCACTTAAAGCAGGTTGAAAGTAAAGTAGAATGTGCCATAAGGTAAATTCTGCTTTACTTTCAGTCTGCTGTAAGCTACAGTCTGCTAGAATATAGAAACCATTTCTTATGGTATATATTCATGACTTTATAAGTTGTAACTATTCTACTCTGTGGTGGAATTAATTAAAGGTGTGAAAAAGCCTAATTATTTGGGAAAAGAGTTAAATGAATACTGCCTCATTCATCCTAAAATATAAATCTTTTCAGGAGTTGTTGGGTATTTTTCTTTTCCTCACTTATTTTAATACCAAATCCTATGATGTTACTACTCATTAGAATCGTCTCTTCGAGACGATTCTAATGAGTAGTGACACCATAGGGTTTAAAGGAGAAATAAAGATTTTAGTTTTTAAAATACTCTTCTTATCTGGAGCGCCTTAGGGCCCATTGGGCTCTTGTTCTTTCCCTCGTCTGTATATTATTGTCTGAATGGCAAACATGTATTAGCCCTTTACTCCATAGCTAAACCTTTATTCCATAGCCTGTTTCTAGTTTTGAAGATGGATGGAAAGTCAGGCACACTCTGTTTTACTTTCAGTCTACTTTAAGCTGCTATCTGCTAGAATATAGAAAATATTTGTAATGAATATACATATTCATGATTACAAATTTGAACTATTTCTTCAGTGGAGGAATAAATTAAATGCATATCTGGAGTACATTTGGTTTTGGTGGAATAATATTTGAGTTATGTCCCTTGGACTAAGAAAATTCTGCTCATTATCTCTGTCACGTATGGACAATTTGAAATTGAATTTTGAAATAGGTTCATAATAAGAACATGCAAGTCAAGTTAAAATTTGGTTCCAGTTGAATAAGTTCTGACAGTTAAGCCCCTTGTAATTTCTTATAATGCATGGTTTCCACTAAATATCTTTGTTCATGCATTGACATTTTGAATTGAAGTTTAATCTATAGCTACAAAATGACAGAGCAATGGTCAAGTTCAATTGAATAGCTTTTTGACATAGTTTAGAAAATATAAAACATTTCAGTTTTTTGCTCATTATCTCACATGCACAATTTGTGCATAACCATGAGTTCAGATTAACATTTAAACTTTGTTGCCAGGGGGGGGGGGGGGGGGGGGGGGTGTATTCGTGTCGCTCCGACACTTCTAGTTTTTGCAAACCGTGACTCTGATTAGAGATCACCTGTGATGCTGTTTCTTAACCCTTTCATGATCAAATTATTTGGAAGATTTTTACCACTTTATTGTTGTCTACAAGACATGTTTCAAAGTTAGATTTAAGGTTGTATGACTTAATAGATATTGATAAGAGTGTGAAACAGTTTGGGTCTGATCAGATGCCGCGTCACGCGGCATCTGATCAGGACCCAAACTGTTTGCAAATTCGTTTTAAAGCGTCATTGAGAGTGAAAGGGTTATTGAGCCCTGCGGTCAGGGTTAGCACTAGTGGAATTAGTCTATTTGAAAATTTTATATGAAAACAAAGAATATTGTTAACCCATTACCCAATAGGTACACTTTTTATGCCTTTAACTTCATCCTCCACGAAATAAAATAGTTCTACTTTATACAAGCATGGATATGCACCATATATATTTCATATATCCTAGCAGATGCTAGCTGAAAGCAGGCTGAAAGTAAACCAGAACTTTACTTTCAGCCTGCTTTAAGCTTTCACCAGTCTTCAATACTGGTAACAAGCTATTGGGTAAATGGTTTAAGGCTGAGGACCCCTAATGAGAACTGACCAACATCAGTATTCTACGTACAGCATTCAGCCATTCTCATCAACTGCCCCCCTGTTCCAAACCATGCTTTGGAACAGAGGGGCAGTTGACGAGAATGTTCGATCACTCTATATTTACCGACATTAACCCGATCTCATTTGGTGTCCTCAACCTTAATGATAGGATAACAGGAATTGATGGGTTTGTAATTGTCTTTTGAAGATACTGCCATGTATATGCTGGAAATAAATATTTTAATAAAGAGCCAAGTTTTCCTTATTATCAGTTGTAAATGAATCAAAGGTTTGAACCTTTGAAAATAGTGCCGACAGCACGGTTTTCATATAGGACCTGTCTGCACACTTTACTTGGGAAAAACTTCCTTATTTTATTTGCCAATTGTAGATGTTTAACCCTTTACCCCATAAATACGCCTTTTATGCCTTTAATTTATTCATCCACTGAAGAAGATAGTTCCAATTTATACTGTTACAAATAAGAATCATAAGAAATATTCTCTATATTCTAGCAGATAATAGCTTAAAGCAGGCTGAAAGTAAAGAAGAATGTGCCTAAAGGCGCATTCTGCTTTACTTTCAACCTGCTTTAAGTGGTCAACTATTTTCAAAACTAGAAGCAGGCTATGGAGTAATGGGTTAAGATGCTCATAATGGGCAGATATTTAATCAGGGAGGGAAGGGATAAGTAGAAATACAGATTCATAGAGGATCTTACATGAGTGCACATTATTTATCATTTTGAATAAAACGAGTTGACTAAAATAATATTTTAATTCTAGTCAGCAAGTCTATTAAAAATGATAAGTAATGAGAACGAATGTGAGATTCTATTTATCACATAACAATTTTGTACGCCTATTAAATCAATTGAAGCCGAAGTTTGTAGTCTTTCTGCTATATAGATTTTCCGCCAACCTGACATTGTTTTAGGTAACGTCATAGCAAATGATGTCATTTGGTGTCCCGCAACATGCAGCGCTTGTGGACAAAACAGTTTGGCTGGAGCCCAAAAAATGATATTTCTCTAGTGTATTACAATATTTTTATAATGGTTTTATTCCACTCCCAGGTCACAAGTAATGTGATAATTGTATTTAATTATTGCAATTAATCTAGAAATAAGGGGTAAGCTCTAGTAATTATATACAGTCAGAACTTCAAAATCTCAAACTAGCCTACTCGAATTTTCTCATATTTCAGCAGTTGAATTTCATTATTTCTTCCAAATCAACATATCCCTGTTTCAAAGTTAAAATGTGGCTAAGCCATGTTTAAATTTTGAAATAAGGATATGTTTGACTTCAGCTAGTTCAAGATATCGAAATTTGACTGTCTTTTCAAATGTCTGTCCAGGGCTTCAGGTAAGGGGGATATTTCAAAAACTAAAATCTTTATTTTGCATTAAACCCTATGGTGTCGCTACTCATTAGAATCGTCTCTTCGAGACGATTCTAATAAGTAGTAACACCATAGGATTTGGTGCTGAAATGAGAGAGAAAATGTTGGATTTGCTCAGTTTGCTCCCTCTTATCTGGAGCCCTGGGGCCCGTTTCATAAAACTTCTTACGACAAATTTTGTCGCAAGTCAGATTATAAAAGTATCAATTTCTTTTTATTTCTCCATCGAATCCTGTCTTGTGACATCTTTTTGGAATCGTCTTGAAAAGACGATTCCAAAACGATGTCACAAGACAGGATTAGATAGAGAAATCAGAGATTAATTGTATTTTAAAGTTTTGACTTACGACACCATTTGTCGTAAGATGTTTTATGAAACGGGCCCCTGGTCTGTCCAATCACCATTTGAACCATTGGTAACAGAACTGCTTTAGTTTTGAATGGAGAATAAAGCATGAATCTTTTAAAGCTTTATTTACATACATGTATTCACATTGAATGATCTACACATGACTCTCCAAATATATACCAAATATTATATTCATAATGCAAACATGTATACATACAATACGTAACAATAGTCATACTTGTATTAATCCTTTATCCAATAGCCTGTCTCTAATTTGAGGATAGGTGACATCTTAAAGCAGATTGAAAGTAAAGCAGAATGGGCCGTCAGGCTCTTTCTGCTTTA